>JAAVUA010000310.1:0-56948 GCA_014898875.1 Fusarium miscanthi
GCAGGCGCAAGGGGCGCACATAGGAGGGGGAGGGTGACCTCCAGGGAAGGGGAATGGAGGATGACCATGGTGAGGAGGCGGCGGGGGGTGAGGAGGTCCATGATGAGGATGATGAGGGCCCCTGTGGGTACCGTTTCCATGATGAGGACCATGGTGAGGACCATGCGGGCCATGAGGTGGTGGGGGATGTCCAAATATGCTATCGTAGAATCTGTGAGCCGAGTGTCGCACCTCCTCGCCAACAGTGTGCAGAACACACTGCACGCCATCACACTGCTTGATCTTCTTCAAAGTCGAGGGGGGTGGGGGAGGATACTGCTTGCCCAGCTTCTTAGCAACAGATGCCTCCCTCTCCTTCACCAGCTCCTCAAGCTGAAGAATCTGCTTGTGCAAAGCATTGAGTTCCATAAGCTCAACCTGAAGTTCCTCCTCAGGATCCTGGAAATCGCGGTCGGGATACTCCCAAATGGGGGGTGACGTAGAGGTGGATTTGTCGTCAGAGGACTCCTTGTCCTTGCTGAAAGGCATTGAAAGACTCCAGACATAGGCGGCGTTTCCAACATCGGAGATTCGGACTGGTGCGGTTTGCTTGAAAGTCATCCAGAAGGAAGACTCCCGAGTAAGAGCCATGTCGTCGAGAGCCTTGACATTAAAGCGCATAGACTGGCCGAAGGGGAACTCTTTGGGACCGATACATTCGAAATCCCAGTCTGCTGAAATAGTGGTCTCATTGTTGACGAGGAAAGATCCGACACCGCGACCCTTGGCGTCTTGCTTGAGGGGTTCGCCATTGAGGGTGATGCTTGCGGGACCGCAGACTTCATCTGACTCCTCCACATCAAATCGTAGTGTCTATTACATGTTAGTTCATGGTATTGTTGTAGTCAAGTCTCAACGACGGACCAGAGGATATGATTCGGATTCGCTCAAGGGGAGCTTGACTGTGACGAAGGCTGAGGGTGTGACATCGAGAGCTGATGGGAGAAATCCCATGGGAGGAGGTGGCGGCGGCGGAGGAGGAGGATGGTGAGGTCCATGAGCCAACACCAGCGTCGGTGCTAGCACCATGGCAGCCTGAGCAAGGCCGCGCATAGTGAGTTATCAAGGTCGAGGTTATCTTGTTATGGTAGGACACTTAGCAGTCTCAACTGCAAAAACCCCTCTTACACGGCAGAGCAGGGGATATAACGCAGGCAGCCACGCTACAAAGAAGCTTAAGGCAGAATGATACGGAAATGAGACAAGGAGGGAAAGGGTTGATAATTCGAAGAAGGGGAAAAAGAATTAAGAGCAAATACGAGACGAGCTGAGTCGAGGTGACGACTTGCCCGTGGAAATGAGAGCGAAAAAGCCCACGCGACTAGACGGGATGTGGGAGCCTGGCCACGCGGATGCCTCCCAAAACAGGCCCTGTAATGGCCCTGTAGCGCACGATGGCCTAGGCACTGAAACAGCTCTGGAGCCCTGTTGAGTCTAGCCTGGCTGACGGCCTTATCTTGAAAGGGTCGGGCTACGCAATCAATCAACCCACACTTTAGGCGAGTGGCCAATCATTAACCGTGAGCTGACGAGTTCATCCTTCAGCCCCCGGCCGAGTCTTTGGTGTCGTGGGTGGGGCATAACGGCATCGGCAATTCCCTTACCTTGATTGTCTTGGCAATATTTGAATATGGCAATGCCTTCAACATTTTCAAGATGCCCAATAAATCATTACCATGTTGTTCCTTCCTCTTGTGGATTGTTACTGACAACTTGGATAGTCCATTCATCAGACATTTATCCCAAGAAATTCAAACAAGCACAACATCAGAGAACGACGAAGAAGCATTATAATACTCTCTTGAGTATGCATATGTTGTTGTGCTAAGCTCTATTTATCTTCTAGCTTTAATGAATACTCGCAGCTTGAATATCGCACAATATGGCCTTTGGTATGTACATGCCTTGCTAGATATATGCTGACGTGCTAGAACAATGCTACCCCTGAACATGCTTCCCGTCTCATTCAGTCGTCAACCAGAACATTGTTACACAAAGAGACCACTGCCTCATTCATACCAGAAAGTCACTCAAAACCTGCACTCGAGTCCTCGCGACCTCAGAGTCTTCGCCCATGACTTGCATGATTTGGATCATGCGTGCTGTTGACATGTTAGCAGGGGAGCCAGCAACAACAAAGGTATCAATACTCACTTATATCAGCTTTTGCCCTGACAAGGAGAGGATCTCTTGCCATCATATCTGCACCACCTGGTTCTCGAGAAGCCTCCTTCAGGACATTTCCGATACACAGCGCCTCCAAGAAAGCGCGGTGGTTAAACACCCACCAAACACGTGCTTCTATCTCAAGAAGGGTGAAAAGAAGGAAGAAAGCTGTAATGGCGTCGTGCGCTGCCTCCAATGTACCACGAACATTGACAGGAACATCAGGGCTCTCGGAAGCATGAACAAGCATCAAGTTATGGAAGTAGTTGCTCGTCAGGAACAAGGTTTGACGAACCACTCTCTTATTGGTTTTCGCGAGCGCCGTGATACTATCAGGATCCCAAGACCGGAAGACGTCAGGGAACGAACGGTAAACAGCACGGAAATCAGCAATCAACTTAGACTTATGCCTTGCCGTAGTGCAGATTGGTAGGTCTAACGATCTTGGTGAGCAAATCGTCTCCTGAACCAAGTTGGCCAAAGTCCAAGAGCCTCGGATATATGCCGTATCTGTTGGGTCGCTATTTGCAATCGAGGAGCCATCGTCGAGTAGGTCTTCCACGGAAACATCTGTATGTGTCGCAGACGGTGGCAGGGAGAGTAAGACGGTCAAGAAAGTATCTTGGAGAAGTGTCGCTTGCCAGACCTTACGCCGCTGCTGCTTCTCGAACAGGGTGGCATTTGGAGTCACTAAAAGAAATCAGTATGGGAAAAGTGGCAAAGAGAGAAAACGGTCACCCACCAATATTTGGATCTCTATGGAGACCCATTGCATAAGCTTGCCGAATCAGGATACCTGCAAACGCCCACCCATCTGAGGCATGATTGTCGTTGATAAGGAAGTATACTAGCAATACCATAGCCTGGATTGACCGCAACGATGCACTGCTAAGATATGATGCGATACGGAGAGCTTGGTTGCTAGCCGAAGCATAGAACTCTGCTGTCTGCCTTCGCTCCTGTGGGGAGGTAGTCGATGTTACAAACTGAGTTCCCAGGGCCAGCATGACAAAGATTAATGCAATGAAGGACGGATCTGTATCGGTCTTTCCTGGCTGATTCATCTGCCAGAAGTGTTCGTAGTCCGCATAGAAGGTCTGGCGATGTATCATGGGATACACGGGGTCAACGCATTCGAAGTATCGGCTAAGTAGTATATCGGCTTGGATCTTGTCTGGAAGCACCGAGATAACCTCGGGCAAGCCCCCTTCGCAGGTCCAGTAGTTGGCAAATGGGTGCTCAGACCCGATACCAAAAACATTACTTGCAGAAGGCAAGGAATAAGGAACGTTGGACAGGAGGCCGATAGAGAGGGCAACAGCCCCACGCGAGGTCGCCCTGGGATCACTCGACATGCCCCTATCTGCGATATTTGGAATGGGAGACTTTCCACTAGAGCCAGATTTCTTCTTTGGGGGTTTCGTCATACGGCGGCCATTGGCGGCTGATCTGGTGGTCTCCCTACTTGATTGTTAAACCAGAACACATAGTTACTCAGTCGAGAGGCTTCATACTCAAGAAGGTTTGCCACATGGGCATATCGGCATTCAGTCTGTCGTTTTATGCCTAGCTAAAGTTCAGTATAAAACTAGCAAAGCGACATCCAAGTGGACTTACAGGCAAGACAATGGGGCCGGCCTCTATCACACTTTTAACGGTATTAGTAAGTTATCAAGCGAATTAAACTCGATTTCACGCAACAGAAGGAAAGAAGAGGGATTGTTTGGGCATGCTCAGAAAATCCCGGATGATCAAATTCCATACTGAGCCAGAATGTCGGGGTAAAGTGGGTGGGCTCATCTCATATGGGGAAACACGAGTAGAGATGATATGCAGACAACACAACACAACATAAGAAAATGCATTAGATAAAAATGTCGCACCTTGGTCTTGCGCTCTACACATTCATGGCACGAGAGAGTTGGCTTGTTGCGCTTTTGCTTCTTCTTTGGAGGCTCCTCTCCATCCACAGGTGTCGACGCGTCTTGATCATCCGCGTCAGGGAGATAATCGCCAGTAGGATGCCTTGATGTCGTCGAAGCTGAGGCTGAAGGTAGCCGGTGGGAGATGGATGCAGGGGATGTTGAGGCCGATCCTGGTGTCAAAGTCGAGGATGGTGGGTGAGTTCCGGGCAGAGGGAGAGTTGGATGCGAAGCAACAGGACCAGGACTATACGTAGACGTAGAATGTTGAGGCGGCAGATGTGAGGGCGAAGGATTTGAGAGAGATGGTGGTGGTTGGTGATGAGTGTGACGCGGAAGCGCCCGCTGTGATAGATCCATTGACGATGATACAGAGCTCACCAAGATATTCAGTCCAGTGGATGAGCGCCTTTTTTTGAGGGTATTACGGGCGCGTCAATTGGACGTTGCAGAGTGGGAGCTGGATCTGAAAGAAAATGGGGCTGAGATCTGGGATTTACCTGGACCGAAAAGAAGTTCGATTGGATCCAGAGCTGGAGCTGGGACTGGAGCTGGAGCTCTGATAATAGCTCTTGGCTGGGGATAACTTTAGGTTTGGGTGAAAGACCCCGGGAATAATGACTGGAATCTGAGCCGATACGGGTTACTGACTTAAACTGACACGGGAATGATTTTATGTCGCCGGAACTCGGCTGCTGGCAGTGGGCGGCGCTGGGAATAACGGCCGGATATGGGCAGCCGCGGCAGGGCAGCGGCAGCGGTAGCGGTAGCGGTAGCGGCAGTAGCTGGGGTAGAGCAACCAGACGGCAGAGAGTTTGTTAGCCCTGGGCAATATAAAAGCATTAGAACAGCTGTAACGGTAGGTAGATAACGAGTGATAGCGACGATTGGCGGGAGCAGTCAGTGACGGATATAGTGAGAGCAAGCACTGTATCCGCGTCGGGAGTGCCAGAGCGTAAAAGAGCCTCTTGAAGTGCAGTATCAGTCCAAGGGAATAACAAGGTCGAAATGGAACCGAAAAAAGAAAGAGAGAGACCCCGGAAAAGAAAAGGGAATTGCGAAATGGGACAGTAGAGGAAAAAGAGTCAAAAATAAGAGGAGTGATGCCCTGGGCGTGAAAAAAAAGGCGGGGGCGGAGCAAGTAACAAAGTGGGAATGGCAGAAGGACTCTAGAAAGTACGCCTTTGCTACTAGTACCGTAGGTACCTTTCCACCGGGAGACCCCTAACTTACCATGCCTCTAATGGCAGTTGTATGCGTTAGGTACGGAATTTGCGCCCGCTGGCGCGTGGTTTTCTGTCTTCCGTACCTGCCCAAGATCAAGGGTAATAACAAATTTCATCCATCCATCTCACAAATCGCGGCTGCTTTTCTTCATCTCACATGTATCTTTTTCGCGTACACCCGTACGTCTGATCGATGTTAGACCCTTCTAGGGGTATCCATGCGTTCTACGACTCAGCCCATACTTACTCAGACCGTCGGCGCCCTACACATTGTCAAAGTGAAGACCCTTCACATCACGAACTACCTACGGATTGCTACCGAATCTTGACTAGACCTCATTTCGTTGTTCTTGTTGGCTTTTTGCGCATGATGAAGAATCAGTGAGACTCTGGCGTTCTTCCGACCACACTCCCATTGTCAGACCAGCCGCCATTGGACGCCAGATCTACAACTATCGATACAAATCGAAATCACTTCTGACAGGTGCAAATGATTGCAGCAAATTGGTGACGCCCAATTAGTGCGAATGGGAAACTACCGAACTCCCCTAATGCAACTAGCCCGCAGCCATGTTCCGTCAAAACCTATTCCTAGACTCCGTTCATTACTCGATACAAAGGGGTAATAAATAACATCAGACTATGAGTCCAGGTTTCCTTCATTCTCTGACATGTCCGTCTGATCTACTTGGTCTCTCCCACCTCGCTTCGAAACAAGAATTGGCCATCCCACTCTCCAAGCGAGGCCTTTCACTTTCAGCCTCCTTTTTCCACTCTAGGCTCGGTCAGGTACCCCTTCAAGTGGTACTCCGTGACTATCAAGAGCTAAAACGGTGCACGGATCGACCGAGTGCTCCGTTAATGGTTGAAGGCCTCGTCAACAAGTGCCGACTCAGTCAACTAGTACGTGCATCGTTGCTCGATTCGCAGACTTGACACAAAAAGTACGCAGATCTGTATATGAGATCCACCAACATATTCCCATATTTTATTCCAACCTTTGTTTGGGGACATCGCGAAATGTCGCCATTGGATTTTGAGAGATCCTTGGGGAAATAACATGCAATATGGCTGGCCCAGGCCCGGGACCTTTTTAGCTAAAGGCTCATGACCAAGTTATGATCATCTCCACTTCGCTGAGCGCCGCTCCAGCCTTGAGCTTTCAAAATATCTCACTGTGAGACATACATCCAGGCTTGGTCGAAATGCCATGCCAGGGCAGAAATACGGTAATTTGAATATGGGCGAGTACCTGCGCAATTGGTGTAACCGAAGGGGTCAGCCATGCTTCGAGACCGTTGCTATCTCAGAAGAACTTGTTTGAAACTTCTCACATCAGCTCATATATCACCCCAGCGGATTGACCGGTACTTGAAAAGCGACGCTGATTAAATTGCAACGCAGAAACCTGGAGTTAGAGGACAGGCCGAGAAACCATGTTAAGGTTGGGTAGTTCTTAATGGGCCGCATCTGAAAACGATCGTCGCAGAAGCAAGACCAGCCCGATCCCAACAGTCCGGCACCCTGGTAAAGTCGGGCGCCAGCGGCTTTGGTTGAAAGCCAAGTCTTCTGGTCGACCGCCTTGAGGAATTACATCGCACCGACAAGTCCTAGTCGATCTCCGTGCCTGAGACGAGTATCTCCAGCATTCTCCGCTGAAACTGACCTACCAGAGCTGCCGGGCGAATCCCAGTCGTTGATAGTCAAACTCAATATCAACCGCACCCCTGTTAACGGAAACGGAACGGAACACATGAACACTTCCTTGATCTTCCCTTTCTTGTATGCCGCGTTCCATCAAATCCCTACTCTCAACTCTAAATCCCCCTTGGACTCTTCTCGCCGGTTCATGATGTCTTGTCTGATCACCGAGAATGTAGCGGCAGTTGGCAGTTGCGCTACTGTGCATCAATTTACGTACCAGGCAAGCTTCGAGAAAGAATGAGAGAAGCGATGTCGATCCGTTTCCTTTCCTCTCCATCGGAGTCCCCCGAAGCACTACCCTCCTTCTCCCATCACACCAAACACGAGACAATAGTGGCCAAGTTATGTGTGGGAAAATCTCAAGAAGCGCCATTTTTGTTGGTCGATCACCCCCCCAACTCATTCAAGATTGTCTCCCTACATTACGATAGCGACGACGGCAATTCGTAGTTTCGTAACAACCCCCTGTTCGCGTCACCAACTTCCGCTGGTATTGCCGCTCCCTCACACCAGCCTCCGTTGCTAGCCTCCCTCGAGCCCCGGACCCCGGACGGTCTAGAACATTCAGAGAGAACTTCGTTGACCAATCCGAGGCGGAGTTCATGACGTACGCAATGTCCTTTTTGGTAGTAGGCATAATACCCTGTGACAAGTGACAACGTTCTTTGCCAACATTGGCTCTTGACTTTGAGCGCCCACCTCGTCATATTCTTTGCGTGGCTTGCATCTGGCGATATCTCTTTTTGTCATAATCAAAGCTGTTGAAACCTGGCTATCTGGCCGGGATACATCACGTGGAATATCAACAGTTCTTGAACAATTGTGATAAGCGCTCGTACTAATCTAAGTTCGCAGGCTAATTAGTCATAAGCTGCAGGGTCAGACAAGGTCAAGTGAGCCTGACAGAGTCATTAGTGGTCTTCAGTTATATTTTCCATGACTAGTTGTCAACCCTCATGATGCAAATCATCAGTGTGTTACGTTGCAGCAAGAAAGACCAAGCTTAACACTATAAACCCTAAATGGTGATACTACGGGTTTATAAAACGATCGTAGAAGTACGACCCGAGGGCGGAAATATTATGGATATGTGGGTGGATCATTGTTGGTTCAGCCCTGCCTACCTAGACTATTGCAAATGTCTGAATCCTGTGATAGTTCATTCGTATCGTTACCCTGTACCGATATTTGGCATGGCAATTAGCTTGAGGTACCTAGGTCTCATAACGTTGGCAATTCAGCAGTCGGCTCTTTGGCATATGCCCCCAGCTCAACTGTTGTCGTAATGACTCATAGATCAATGTTCCGATGATTGACCTATGATGCTGAATGTTGATGTGGGGTCTTACGACCCGAACAATACCTACCAGCTTCGCTCACAACAACCTCACGACGGTCAAGTGCAGCAACAAGGATCTTGTGATATCTCATAACTCTCACTGCCAATGAGACCTGTAGCTCGACCCATCCAACGAACAAACCAGATTCTCAGCCACCTTCAACACATAATGTCGACACATAACCCGATACCAGCAGCGCCATGGCGCTCAGCTTTTCTGTCCCACGTGGATAAGATGGAATCTCCAACTTTCATGCTCAGCACCCTTCATCATAGTGGTTCTTCAGTCACTCCACGTTCCCGTACCGTCGTGTATCGGGGCACATGGGCCGAGATTCCCGTCAACCCCAAGAATCGGGCACCTCTCAACCCCTCCCTCCACGAGAGTGACCTTCTCACCATCACCACTGATGCTCGTATGGAAAAAGTCCCTGAACTATCAACAGATGGAGAGAGTATCCCACAGTCTGGTGGCGGCGGACCTGTCGAAGCGGTCTTCTGGGTCGTAGAGACCAAGACTCAGTGGCGTCTACGTGGCCGCGCCTATATCCTTGGCCAAGATATCGATCATCCATCAGCCTCACACATCAGGCAAGAGATAGAAAAGCATATGCGCCCCAAGAACAATGACGACTCGGGTTCCTGGAACTGGGGTAAAGAGATCACTGCACACTTTGGAAACTTGAGCCCCGGCATGCGAGGTTCGTTCCGAAATCCTCCACCTGGTACAAGGCGAGATGAAAAGCCCGCCCCTGGACTCGGACTCGGGCAGAAAGTTGAAAACCTCGACGACGAAATTGCAAGGAAGAACTTCCGCGTTGTGGTGATTGTGCCAGAGGAGGTGGACCAAGTTGATCTAAGTGATCCCGAGGATGGCAGGAGATGGAATTACCAGTTGAAGGATGGTTCCTGGGAGAAGACTGAGCTGTGGCCTTGAATCCTCACACCATCAATGATACTGTTGAGCGGTTATATATGAAGGTCGTCAGAAAATATCCCATATAAGGACCTGATTGACTTAGCGAATGATGCGTGGATAGGAGGGACCAATACTCACCGGTCCTCCTTGAACTGTTCCTACGAGTCAAGACTATCCAGTCCCATAAAATCGACCCTTGATTTATCTATATTTACACTAGAATCGTCAACAGATGCAGGTAGTTGATTAGGCATGCGACCGAGTGTTTTGTGGCATGGGGTGATCATAGATTTCGCCATGTCGTTTATAGCCCGAGTAACACTAGAGAGTAAAACGGTTATAAGAATTGATAAGAAGTTGTACACTAAGGTTTCATATTTCTTGAGGACTTGTTCCCGGCCTTCATATTGTTCAGTTGAAGTCAGGGGCACATTGCAAGGCGATCGGTCTATCTTCATGTAGTATTGTGGAAGCTGAGAAACCCTCGCTCACTGAAGTAGCAATCGACTGAAGCCCGACACTTTGTACTGCTACTGAAGCAAACAGAATAGAATTTATGTCTTGCTATTGTGTTGTTTCGCTCCTCATTGAATCCGGAGGTTCCCTTGCAACGTGCTTTTGTCGGAGCCGGCGCGACCAAAACATCCAACGACTGCTTTACTGTCAATAGGGCAACAAAAGCTCACCGAGGAGCAGAAGAAATCTATAGACAACAGAGTCATGAAGACTACTGTGCGAAATAACTCAAACAGTCCTTGTACGTATCGTATCATGCGGCGCGATGAGGTTGCTGCTGAGCCTGTCTGTGAGATTGGACAGGGGGTCTTGCTGTTGTCAAATACCTACACTATGTAATAGACGAACAAGAAGCACCAAGAATGAGTAATTGCTTCTAGTTTATATCTGTTGTATCAAAGAACAACTACTAATGATGCGACGGCAGCATCCCAAGGCATATTCAGTACCCTCTCTTCGCCTTGTCTGAACTTGGGAAAATTCACATTCTACGATTGGAACGACTCAAGAATACAAGGAGTTGAAACATGTAAAGGATTCACCCATATTCCTTGATTGTTCATGTTCCTTGCCTACGCCTCATCAGGGCAAACAGTGAGTTTGTAAGCTAACTACCACTGACACCCGCGTTTATACTGGATAAATACAGTTCTGTAACTTTTAGGAACATGAACCAGGCTTTTGATATGGACTTTATTCAGCCTATTATTCTCAAAGTCTTGCCAGGAGTCGTAGATATTGAACTTTTCATCTCCTTATGTTCATTGATCAGATGGGTTCAGAACCAAACAACAGCTGTGAAAACACCACGCTAGCTTCCAATTGCAATTTGTGTATTTATCTATCATAGTCAAGTTGAAGTTTAGGCATAACGGACTGGATCTAATGCAGACCCGTGATGTATCTGCTTTGACCAGGACTAATCCAGCAACCTCAAGGCTGGGACTCTGAATGTGAGACCTCGGATTTTTGATAACACTGGCAGTAGAAAATGAGTTGCTAGCCTTATTCGCCCGGTGACTCGTACGTAGATGTGCTCGCAAACATTGCCTCATTGACATCCATCGCCTTTTCTCAATCTCGACTGTAGTATTCATGAATCAGGACCCTAATTCGTATTACACAGCCCTGTAATCCGTGCGAGACATGCTGAGGTCAAAGCATAAGACCAGTCATTATCGTGTCATAATATTATAACGTCAATTGCATACTGCCCAGCAATCTCTGTTACATCAACATCGCACGACCACGTCAGCAATTCTGCGAAGAATGCACCCAAAACTGTGATCAGACACGGATTTCCTATTGTGAAGGATTATACGCCAAGGGCTCCTAAGCTGGTGCCTAGTTCAACGAGTAACATATGCACGTAAGTGATCGACGCTACAAACCTGTGTCAGAATACCTGACGGGAATTACTCCACCAGCAGGAAGACAACACGAGACCCGTAAGATCAAAGATCTGCGATCCGATCAACCGAGTTTTTCTAGTAATTTACGGGTAGTTGCCGCCGTAATGCCCGTCAAGGACCGGACTACTACCCACGGCTATGCGGAACGAGATATTACACATCGCCTTTCGTCCTCTATCCCAAATGAGTTGTTTACACGAACGATGCGGTGAAGGGAAGTGCTCATACAGCCGTTCATACATATCAATCGAACATGCAAGGCAGATGCATAGCCAAGGTAAGTCAGCATGTCTGATCTTGATTTTTCTCGAGCATCAAGCAATGGGTGCTCTTACGATTGGGGGCTGTAATGAAAGAGGTTGGGGACGGGAGTGACTGTTCTAGAAAGATGCATAATGCAATCTATCATAAATTTCTGATGAGCTTTCTCACTGGTCGTTGACTCGTCTATAGGCGCTCGCGGAAGCATGTCTCAGTTGCTGCGATTTCATTTCCGCTCCGTCTTGCTGAGAGTAGATACGACGGATATTGTTCTGTATGTGGAACGGACCTCATATACTGTCTCATGCATCAGTATCAAGCAGTCAGAGCAACATTGGCGGTTCAAGTATGCAACTTGGCGAGACTGCAACTCTCAACTGCAACTCTCTGATTGTAATTCCGCATCGAGTTCCGCATCTGTAAAAGTGCATGTTTCAACCCCTGTTCATCACAACAGAAGTACTCCGTCAAATTGCGGGAGAGGCTGGGGGAGCTACGGGGTATTATTTCAGCTAGTAAGAGTGTGTCCTGATACTCTGTCAATACAACTCACAACCACAAATAGAGACTCCCCCGATCCTTGAACTGCACATCTTGCTCACGGCGATTTCTAGTTTCGAACAAGTTTCGTAGAGTCGGTCCGCCTCCGTTGGCAAAGGAGTTTTGCTTGAGTGTAACCTCCGAATATGCACAGCAGGACAAGGGTTACAGATGCAAGCCAAGCTTTGGAGGAGGCGGCCCGCACTTGGTTGGGCGCTTACACGACTTGAACTGCGTAAGGCTAGAGTGAAGGTTAGGCGAGTCCCTATATCGTCTTATGGTGCGCAAAGACACGTGCGAAGCGTTAAATCATCATAAAGCAAGGTAGCCCCGTGAGATCTATTACAAGTGGTGTTAGCAGACATGCACGCAAGTCTCCATCGGTCAAGCCGAGACATGACATGACATGACAACAGGCAAGATTCAACCAGCTTGGCCTAACAAGTCAACGAGTTTGTGTGGCTGGTGAGTTTGCAATCACCATGTATATGTCAGCGGAGGGTTTCACCCCTCAAGTCAGGCCACGCCCACGCTAATGGGCGGGTAACACGCGGGACCGATCCGGGGAGGATGAGATTTTTCCTGTAATGGTTTAGCATCTGACGATGGCCGATAGTTCGGCGAACTTTCCTGTAAGGCATGACAACCCGCGGAAACCCTTATAAGTAAAGCTGTGCAAGGCTCGATACGGAACAAACTGGGGTCGAAGAGCGAGGCTCAAAATAGAGCTTGAACATAACTACCGAGGTGTTCTGTGTGCCTGTGATCACCATCATGCTGACATTTGAGTCCTCAGAATCAGATGGTGTTGCAACAGTAGCAGTGCGTTGTAAGATTGTATGTCGGCACTTTCATACGGCAAGGAAAGATTGTACGTGCCTCTTCAACACATCATCAAACTCATATAGGCTGTAAGTGTATTGACTTGTTCAACCTAATAGTAGAATGTTACAATTAGTGTGCTGAGTGATTGATATCGTGACCACAGCCCCCACTAACATCTGCCGAATACTCTATAGCCCGAGCCTCAACATACATCGAGCGGCCGCCCTGTGCCGTACCCTGCTAATGCACCGAAGCCCATACGCCGCTCACGATAACCTTGACCAGGAAAGAAAGTCATCTGTCACTGCATTCAGAGTTTCTAGTAGGAATGACTTTGCAGAAAATTTACTAGGGCTATGAGGCCGTAACCTTTGTTGTCTTCAGTCCCGAGAATGTACGGCACAGTCATCATTGAAGCTATCGTGAACCGTGGACTAAGATCTCGGCAGATTAACTTTAGATTGTGAGGCTGAAAACAAACTTTGCTTCTTCGCTTAATATACCATCGTTGCACTACCTTGATTTTTATCTCCGCGATAGTTATATATACATGCCTTTTTACAACGTTCTTCTCGTCTCATTCTGGATATTCTAAGAGCAACCCCTTCTGTGGCACTACTTGTGTAAACCATGTGTTTTGACGAAACTTTGAACAGGAACTCTGGGACCAGGTTATCTGGAGCTCTCGTATTCATCCCATTGACTTCCTTGAGAGTCTCGACCACATGACCAGTATGTATATCTGTTTCAGCTCGGTCAACCACGTATAGATAGCATCTCGGGGGTGCTTATGAGAACTCGGCATATAGCCATTGAGGTTTGCAACCTCACAGTAGGTATGATAGATCAACTCCTCACTCGGGCATTTATCGCTAAACATGGAAAAGTCCCTGGTAGTTGTATATAAATAACTTCGAGGCCCTCGTTTCTCAACTTGTGCTTTTATTACCATCTGTTTCAAGGCTCCAAATAGTGTTCATGTGATGATGATCTGCTGCTGTACGACCTTGGCCCTGTCTAGGATACGTTGTTGATCTCTTTTTGATAAGCCGGATTGCTCAAGGTCTTTGTGGAATAAATTAGGTGAGTATTGTCACCTTGTCAGATAATTAAGCATAGGAGGTATATACAGCTTGAGATATCGCGTTGTACCGCATGCATTGCCCAATTGAGTTTAATTACTTGAATCAAGAAGCGCAAGCTCATGAGAGATAAGTATGACATTTCATGTTTGTCGATAGTTACGTAGACTTTCTGGATTGTTGTCGCACCTGAGGCCAGCATCACAAGGTGATAAGCGCCGTGATGCACAGTCCATGCCCGTGCGGTAATGTTGTATCAATCCGGAAGTTTTTGCCTTGTTCTGTGTGTACGTATCGTGACTAGTGAGTAGCTCCATGAATTATCTCAAGCCCAACAGTTGTCATGGATAGACCAGTCTAGATGGCCATGATCTACGCGACTAATAAACCAAAGACTCCACTTCGTGAGGGGTCATGGATCTCCATGAAGAACTGTTGGCTGAACTCGGTTGCTTGTTTGAGGTTGAACTTGTTTCTCAGTCTCATCTGCTTTTCTTGAACAAGCTAAACGGCCGACATGCATCTCAACATTCCATAGTGCGACACATTAACTGCTAGGCTGCTGAAGAACTGATGCAAGGGGTCCTTTTCAGCCGAGAACTAGCAAGTTGGCAGGCAGCTAGAAAGAAACTGCTCTCTACAGGCAAACGATCCAGCGATGCGACGAAGAAAGCAAGCGAATTTAGCTTGGCTAGCTCGCCGGTAGTTGGCGAGTGGCATGAGTCAAATAGCGACGGCTGCATATTGTCAGCACGACACGAGAGTTCCTACAGAATACTGTGCCTGATCGTATAGCTTGGTACGCAGCAATGGTGACGAGTTCCTTGGTTGTCATCAAGAAATTTAGGACCAACAGATGGTAACTAACAACCAACATACTTTGATGGCTGCCAGGATTAATCGGACCTGTTCCGACAAGACAGGCGAGTCGGAAATAAAGAGAAGAAGAGAAGGCAAAGTTTTCTTGTTCAAGTCATCGGTGTGCATGGATTGCCTCTGGCGATTTACGGTGAATCTTGGTCAATAAGAGTTGATGCTTCATACAGACAGCATCAAGTGTCTCATCTAGTTTAAAACCCCCGCGGCACTTTACGGCATAGCGAAGACAGCTTAGCCAGGTCTCAGGAGTGCCTTGGATCTGCTATGCATGTCTTTGATTGCCTGTCAGAGTGTCTCAGCCACCGTCTCAATGCATACATATTCTCTCGTTCTCTCTTTTCAAACTGCCAGACACAAACCCTGTAAGAATATCGTCATAAGCACAGGCTTCCACTGTCTCAAGCCCACTTCGACCGTTTTGGCCTTTTTTTGTGCATCGTCAAAGCGGAGCGAGCCGGCCTTTGAGAGACCAGACAAGTCAAAGTCAAAGCACAACACCGACGGGCACTATTCGCTGATCTTTGACAGGCTAAACCTGTTGCTGTGAGCAGTTGCGTCTAAGTTATGGAGATTCAACCAGCAGAGCTATGACTGGAATGACACTCTCGACTCTCTGCTGCGAGCTGACGGATTGGGGCTGTTGATGATCCTTCACGCTTCTGAGTGCAACCTCGGAAATGCAAGAGACGGCCGATTAATTAACGTCCACACCGCCGAGATATCGAATCGAATATATCAGAAATCCCGTTTGTGTTCGTCTTGAGCCGAGCGTCTAGTCGAGTTCTAGACCTTTTCATCCTTGTGGATCAGCAACCAACGCTGTTAAGAAACTGGGGTTCCTTAATGACGGCTATGATGAGACATTTTGAATCCATGTCAGCACGGCACTTGTTGGCTAAAAACCCTGCTCTGCTGAAGAGAAAGCAGGGCAAATTGCTTTGTCCAAGGGTATGAGCCTTGACCAACAGAGTCAAGTCTAGTCAGGTGATGAATTGTTGACGCCTGCAACCCGTAGAACCTTGCTGATCTCTCTGGTCAAGACTCCGTTGATCAGGAAATAACATGGCCGGGGCTATTGCACGCGCTGCTAGTCCTCGCTTCAGAGGTGCCGAGCAGAAACGTCTCAAATTGAGAAACGTATCGAGACGGGAGGCGTATAAAAACTGCTATGGATATCTCTCATGCCCGGGCGCAAACTTGAGCTTATTAGTTGGCCGTTGGACTAGCATCGCGGAAGCGAAGCCAAGCGAAGCCGATCAAAGAAAAGAGAAAAAGAGCCGAGTAAGAAAAAAAGCTACGAATCGGACAATGACAAGAATGGCTTGAACTGCCGTGACAGCTTGGCCTTTCTCTCATTAGACAACGTTAGTGAAGCATCGGCTGCAGAACTACTATAGGGAACAATCAACAGTCGATCATAGTGTGTTTTATTTATTGTCATGTTACGAGCTGTTGATGCGACGTTGATATGCACTGTTATGCGAGATGATCCCCTCGGCTTGGCTGCGTGTTGAGTTGTCCTTTAGCCGTTGGACATGAACACGCGGTGATGGCACAGCCTCTTTGGAGGTTGAAGAACATGTTGACCATCAGCTGTTTGGGGTTACACTCAATTTTAACCAGGGAAATAAGAACCAACACGCTCCTCTCGAGGGAGTCGTTGAGTTGAGATTTGGCGAAGAGCAATGAGAATTTCCTGAGAATGTCCCCTCCGTCGGACCTTTCACCCTAGGTAGACAGTTCAAGAGGATATGTGGGCTTTCGAAGACGGAGGTTGATAAACCCTGTCTTCCTTGAAGACGATCATCAAGTACGGATACAGTGTCACTAACAACAAGTATCGCCATGCAGCACAATGACAAGTTCGCGAGGAACAAGGCTGATAGTTTCCGCCTGTTGTAGCATTACCTATTACAGGAATTGCAGCGAACCGGCAGCCATGCGATATTCAGTTTATGCTCTGATCGCACAAATGACGGGAAGTGCGGTGTTGTGTTTCTCGACCTTCCTCTGTAGGTAGGTCGTTTCAGAGGAAGATCGTGCATGGGAGAGTATGACAAGGGTTTTTTGTTTTTTTTTGATGAGAAACCAGATAAAGAATTTTTTCCGTCGTCTAGAAGAAACTAAAGAAGCGGTAGTCTATAATGCATCGCTAATGAGTCCCTGCTTACCATGGGTTTGAAACGGAGGAAACGTCGAATTTGTCTCTATAAATTTTAAAAGGAGATGACTGTTTGACAATCGCATCTCGCAAAATCACAACAGCACCCCCAATGGATGGATGGATGTTAGTACCTAGAGGGAATCTTGGATTGGGGTGATACAAAGTGTCATTGACAACAGCAGAGGACCTGTATATCATCGCTACAAGCTTTGAAAGTGGCCTGTCATGATTATATATCAGACTGTGCCTGAGAAACCCTCTCTAGTCATCAAGTGCTAACAATCTTGTCTAACCTGAAGTTTCAAAGCAATCAATCAAAGAAGGGAAATAATGTCAAGGTGGGGTGCAAGGGTCTATCCAAGTTCGTCAAGGGTTGCAATGGCCGAACGTTGGTTATACAAAAAGCAAAAATTCTGAACTTGACATCAGACTATGTACATACATCCGGGTTGGCCGATAAGCTCCAAATCGAATCGAGAAAACCATCACATCATGAGAATGCGACTGGGAAATAAGTGAAACTGGCTTCGGGACGGTTTGGTATGCAAACAAACACGGCATTCACGTAGATCCATTGCAATGTCCTACCAGCGCAAGAATCTCCCGATTTAGGCTTCGAGGGCGATGTTCAACAACCTCCGTGTTTTTTTCTCCTTCCCGTCACCGAAGGCTCGGCACGAGGGAATGTCTTGCGGATTTTGTGATAGAAGAGCCATGAGTAGCGGGCCGAAGGTTGGACAAGGCGAGATGCGATCGACGGAAGAGCGGTGCGTTTATTTGTTTCTACTTCTGTTTCTGAAGTATTCGTGCAACATGACAAGCTGTCATGTCATGTCATGCACGAACACTTTTTGAGTGAACAGGAGAACCCGCTGTGGCTATTGAAAGAGGAAACTCCTGTTGGTTTGTGTTTATTCAATAGTAATAGCTGCAACAGTGAGTGTATGGTTTTAATCCTTGCGAGTTGACTTGTCATGCATGAGCCTGTCTGTGCCAGAGAGGGCATCATGGGCCGTGGTTTAACTCAACAGCTCCACATGATCCCCGCTGGAAGCATTCCCCGTTTACGAGTACGCAGTTCTTCCAACACAGTATCAGCCAGAGAGAAGTTGATTGACGATATCTGAGCCACCTGCAGCATGGCTGACTATTGGAGAGACTATTGGGTTCGAGAAAATCTGTCTCATATTAAGGTGACCTCTTCATAAACGTCAAAGCACAAAGCGAGACCCATTGACAGTTCTGTGTCAAAAATCAACACCAAGCCACAAGTAACTAGAAGCACAGTTAGCTTAGCTCGATAGAACTAATCCCGACCCTTAAAACGTCAGTCACATTTCTCTCAATGCATTTCATTGCGTGGCATCCCGCACATCTCGCACTCGCCCCAGTTGACCCCAGTGGCATATCTCATCGAGTCCGATCACCTCGCAAGGGCCCTTGTTTAGTACTCAGGTTGATTGTTTTTGTCATGGCCTCTTTTAGAGTTCAGCGAGTCGGCCGTCTTCAATGCATGGCAACATGAGTATCTCAAAACATCACGGGTACAGTTGTCAGTGTATCAACAATGACACCTCATGATTACTTGCATGTTCTCCCTAACCTCTTCTCCACTGCTGGGGAGACAAGATGGGAGCTCCATCCTGATCCATCCTCGTCGACAAAAATAGCTAGGTCAACTTAGTACAAGCTGAGACCGTCAACTAACTCGCTGCTTTTTTGACACCCTGATTCAAGGCCAGAGGCCTTCTTGCTCCTCAGAGCCGACCTCAGGCAAGGCATTGCAAATAGCCAGGCCTGCACCGTGCCGCCGCGGCCGTGATTCCTGCCGCCCAGCCGCCGCTGTCCATCCTCCGACAATCCCTGTAATGGAAGAATCTTTCTTTTCCCATCTCATCTTTGCCAAAATCCCCCTTCCATTGAGCCTTTGCTCTGCTTTGCTATTTAGTGCTCAAGGGTGTAGTACGAGTGGTATGTAGTACATGCGTTTTGTATGTAATATGCAGCGTGCCAGCGAGTTCCTCTGAGGTACACACACACCTGTTGGTGGTGTAGAGGACCTTCTACACGCCCCTGGCCCCCTAGAGAAACACCCGGTCTTGTAGGCTCATTCGGTCTGTTTACCCTTCTCCTCGCTCTTCAGCGACCTTGCCTTACCTTGACCATGACCTTGAACCATGCAATGCCAATATGCATTGCGTCTGCATCTGCATCTCTCTGTTGCTGCTACTGCACTGCAATAAAATCTCTCGCCATCCCGCCTTTTCGCTCGCATGGCATCCATACCCATACCACCCATGTTCATGCTTGTTCTGTTCCCCTCCCTCTGACACCAACCCTCTCTCTCCATCTTATTCTCTTTTTCGTTTATTGGGCTACGTACTGTGCAGGCTTAGGTTATCACTCTGCATCTCTAATTGCCTGTCTCTCCCTCGTTTTCTTTCTTTCTTTCTTTCTCTCTTCTACACCATCCCATTCAACCGCCTCCTCCTCCTCTCCCACTGCAGTCGATCTCTTCTGGAATCTCGGCTCCTTGGCTCCTCTTCTGTATTCTGACCCTTCGCCTCTACCGCTTCGGGGTTTAAATCGTTCCAACTCCCGCGCCCTAAGCAGCAAACTCTCAGCCAGCTAGCTTCAGCCCTTAACCGACCAGAGCCAAGCCCAAACTCCCCCGTCATTAGTGTCATTAGTGGACTGTGGCTTGCCCTCGCCCGCCCAGAGACCATTCAGCCAATCCGAAGAGCTTAGAAGGCCACTGGAAGTTCAAGATCGGATAAGACTAAGACCCTAGACAGGGCTGTTCGGATCGGGTCCATATATCCTGGGAGTCGTTGCCTACGACTCTAAAACGCTTCAATTCCCGTCTTCCGCGCTCCCTAGCTTCCATTTCTCCCCGCCGCACTCCCACTCCCCACCCGGTCACTTATTCCCTAGAGGGCCTGAGCCTCCGACCTGCCGAGTCCCTTGCCCTGTTGAGACAAGACGACACGAGACGAGACGTAAGCGATCAATTGAGGAACCGCTCACAGTGGACTTCTCACAGCTGCAAACCTTGCTCTTACCTCCATCCTCCTCTCGTCTCCGAGGCCTCAGCTGTTGGTTCTATTCTCTTCACAACCAACACTCAAACATCGCGCCAGGTTCGATCCATCTTAGTGGACCCATCAAGCGTCAGACCAGGCCTAAACCAACCCAAGTCCAACTCGAATCATTTCGTTTCAACCAACCGGCCTTGGCTCTTTAATCTTAAACACCTACAATATCCTCTATTCTCCTGCACCTCTGGGCATTTGGCTTCAAGCTCTTTGACCATTGACGCATTGAGCACCTTTTTACCCTTTCCTGTCCAGGGAGAACCTTTGTATCATCTAACGACGCCTACGACGATTACGACCATCACGAGACAAAAGAGGACTGATACGAGTCTCACCCAAGAACCGATCCAATTTCTATGCCTCTGTCCCACCCTTGTGCTATGGTTCTTGCTTGATCAATTATTTCTCACTGATTCTATTTGATACCAACGAACTGGACTTTGATCCATCAAGACACGAAACGCTGCCGATCGCCCTACCTTTATTTGCCACCAGGTCCCGATACGACCCAAATCCCCCAGCTTACCTCATTCGCCGTAATTCTGCAAATACGCAGCTTCCCAACTCCAGCACATATTGCCATTCTTCAATCCGAGAGCTAGGGAGTTGGGTGAACATCACCTGACCCCATACCTTCAGCCAACACGGCTCCACCGCTAGAAATAGACTTCCGCGACATGGCTATGGATGCGCTGAAGAATCTTGTCAATAACGTCCCGGACTGGCTACAGCGACTTGACGACCTCAGTGGCCAGATCGACCGACGCCAGGCCGAGCTGGCCGCTGTTGCTGCCGCAGAGGGCAAAAGTGCGGAAACAAAGTCGCTTCGCAACAAGGGCTCGACCGAGTCACTCAAGCCTAAAGATGATCCTCCAGTAGTTCACGCCGAGGCTCCAGAGAATGAGGACATCCTCGAAGATGGCGCAGGTGAAAATGCAGCACAGACACCAGTCAAGCCCGAGACACCCAAGGTGCATACCCCAAGCCCTGGTTCCATTCGCCAGCAACAAGAGATTATCAAAGCCGCACAAGCTAGAGCACGAGCTCAGGTCAGGAAGAAGCCCAAGTCGCCATCCATGATGTCAAACGAAGACGCCCCTGCCGCTTATCGAACGCGGAGCATGATTATTGTCTATTATGATAGCTATGTTCAGAGCTTCTTTGACGATCTCGTGAGGTTTGTCTCGTCAAGCCGAAACCTGATGCGCAAAGCCAAGATGGCCGCAAGGGTTGCCCAGATCAAGAAGCTTGCGGAGCAAGACGTATCAGAGGATGGAAGTAATGATGACGCTCTCCCTTCACTACGATACATGAGCAGCAGGCGATTCGGTCCTATGTCAATATCCCGACCCGGTGCCGGCGACCAACCACCAGACGTATACGATAAGCTGGATAAGGGCCTCGAATTTGTGCAGAGTATGTGTGAGCACGGTGCTCATCAGTTCCTTCGCGATGGCGACTGCAACGACGAGATCAGCAAGGTACAGAAACGACTGACTGAAGTTCTCGAGATGGCCAAGACAGAAATGGAGCGCGTAGAGCGCGAAGAGCCTGAATTGGCAAAGGAAACAGGCGAGATGGGCAAAGTCCGGACACGGCGGCCTATAAGTATGCGCCGCGACATGGCCGCTGGCCTTAAGGAGAGCAGCCCGACACCCACTAAAGGGGAGAACAAGTTGGAGCCCGCAAAGCTCGAAGCTGCCGAACCTATTATCGCAGCAGATCCCATGGCACCTATGGCTGTGGATCCAAATATCATGGAAGCCGACGAGGGTATCGATGTCGAAATGGAACTTCCCAAATTGCAATATCGATCAACCCGGGCGATGCGCAGTCGTGGACCATAGAGTGGTCGCGAGTCGTGTGCCTGGGCCATCATTCTCGAAACACCATAACGAGAAGCTCAATTGTTTAAGGTACTTTGCTTTCAGCATCATTGAGATCACTATTGGCGTAACGGACAGGGGAGAAGAAAGCTTCAAAAGGGGAAAAAACCTCACTGGAATTTATTTTGTTTAACTTCCATTTGCTGGAAAACGGGGGACCGTCTTCCAACTTTCATTTTATATTTATCACGAAGCGTGAGCATTGCGTCCGCATGGATTGGCTTTGTATCATATATTAGTTGCTGATTATCACTGTGGAGCTTATCTTATGTCAAAAGAAAGACCATTCATAGCGTCGGGGTTGCTGCATGCTCTAAGGAGACCAAGGGACTTGGCTGTATTTCTGATTGCTCTTTTCTCGTTTCATAGTTCTATCTAGGTTTATGGTCATGAACAATGGGAATCTTGAAAATGACGTTATACAAGTTGCGGTTCCCTCGTTTTCGTGAGAAATAATAGATTGGAACCCGACATGCATTCAAGACATCAAGAACTTGGAATATTTAAGTACTATACTAAAATTTGCCTAAACTTATAAACTTCATAAAAGAATGTTATATTCTTGGTAAATCTTATGGAATCATTAGAGAAGTTATAAACTTCATATAGCTCCATTATTTGCAGATGTCTCTACGCGAGAACCAGGATCAAAGTGACAAAAGCTTGGCAAGTTGTGGGTTATAGCATCATTCAACAGTTTGTGGAACGTTCATCAGGCAAAGAAGAACTCGAGGACCTCTGTAAGCTACTAAATCTGGCTTTTAATCAAGATATCGAGTAACCGGTGAGGTTTAGGGAGTCCGAATGCCGTTTGAACATTGAATGAATGGAGGGGAGATCATGTCATTCGCAGCCAACGCTGAAAACAAACCGCAAAACCCCCTGAAAATAAGGAACTGCAAAGCCTGAAATCCTGCAGTGAGAGCTGGGAGATTATTTGACTTTGAGGCTCACCGTGACTCGGGTTGATCGGCATTGATTCATGATGTTTGGGTAGATGGCTGTTTACTTGTTAGAAACATCCAATGGAGTTCATTGCGGTCCTGCTATTCTGACAGTACAACCTAGTCATATTTCTAGCACTTAGTAGCTTCATCTGTGAATCAAAATTTCTTTGATTTATTCTTCCATGAATTGTGAAGTCTGGTTTATGGATCGTGAATTATGTCTAGGCATGCTGAAAGCAGGATAAGCCTCTAAAGAACCGACCTACGATATGGAAATGACTGCCTTTTTACCTACCTTGGGTGGTAAGTGTGATACCAAAGGAATTCAACTGACTGATAAATTACTGTGATATAACTTCTTCATATTTCCTTTTGCCTTAAAAGGCTTTCTTTCCACGTGGTTGTGTTGTAGAGCCCAAGCTGGATTCACTTAGACGTGGTTTTGTGGGGCATGCTCTTCCGCGTGCACCTGTCTCCGTATGACGTCCCTCGGAGTGACAAGCTTCACTCCTGCATCAACCACGCCTTGTCACTTCCTCATACCTAGACGCCTACGTTGGGTAACCTCAGCATTGAATCAACATATCGCGGCTTGATCGCTACCTCCCTTATATTCCAGACGACGTATACCTGCCATTTCAATCTTTCAAAATGACGATAGCTTCGTGCGTGGCCGATCGATAGCTTTCACGATTCCCCTAGGCCCCCCACCAAATCATGGGTCAAGGGTTCTCCCTCGCGACGCCGTCTGTCGGCTCCGCAGGCATCGATATTTCGGAGCTTAGCGATGTTCACTTTGAGAAAAGTATAGGGAATGCGAGGTTCATGAAGTCTATTCGTGGGCGTCACGAGAATGGTCTAGTGCTCGTCAAGGTCCTGGTCAAGCCATACGCCGACGTCAAGCTACAACAGTACAAGAAGCAGATAATAGGTAACCTTCGGGCGGTTTCAACACCCAAAGAGATCTTCTAACCAAAATCAGAGCAGAGTAACGCGATAGACAAAATCCCCAACACCCTCGGATTCCAGCGCATCATCGAGACCGAGACCAATGGCTACCTGGTCCGCCAGTTCCTTTACAGCTCACTGTACGACCGAGTCAGCACTCGACCGTTCCTCGAGGACATCGAGAAGAAATGGTTGGCCTTCCAGCTGCTTTGCGCTCTTCGCGATTGTCATGCACGCGATGTCTATCACGGCGACATCAAGGCGCAGAATGTCCTCGTGACTTCGTGGAATTGGCTATACCTCTCCGATTTCTCCTCCGCCTATAAGCCTGTGATGCTCCCCGACGACAATCCGGCCGATTTCTCTTACTTCTTCGATACCTCAGGCCTCCGAACCTGTTATATCGCCCCCGAGCGCTTCTATGCTTCTGGAGAGGCACCACCGAAGAAGGCGAAGTTGACATGGGCAATGGACATCTTCAGTGCTGGTTGCGTTATTGCGCAATTGTTTCTTGAGTCGGACCTCTTCAGCCTCGCACAGCTGTACAAGTATCGGCGTGGCGAGTACGACCCTGTGATTACACATCTGAGCACCATCGCAAACAAGGATCTCGCCGATATGATAGCTCACATGATTCAGCTTGACCCCGAGAAACGATACTCGGCAGACCAGTACCTGGAGTTCTGGAAAGGCAAAGTATTTCCACATTACTTCTACAATTTCCTGCACCAGTATATGGAGCTTATAACAGACCCTTCATCTGGCAACAGCCCCATGTCAGGCACTTCGAAAAATCTCGGAGAAGCTGATGATCGAATCGATCGTGTATTTTACGACTTTGATAAGATCTCATACTTCCTTGGTTATCAGCTTGAGAAACGTACCTCGGACGAACTTGAACCGCCTCCCAGACTAAGCCTATCGCATTTCCCAGTGAGACTCAACATACCGAATCACAACCATACCGTATCTTCCGAATTAGAGCCACCAGAAGACGATGGAACGTTGATATTCCTGACGCTGATCGTCTCTCAACTAAGAAACACTGCGCGAGCATCCTCACGAATTCGCGCATGTGACGTGCTCCTTGCCTTTTCTGAGAGACTGACTGATGAAGCCAAGTTGGACAGAGTTTTGCCATATCTAATGACACTTCTCGTCCCAGATGAGACAGATCTAGTGTTGATTGCTGCCATTCGAACCATTACCCAGCTTTTGCAGCTGGTGCAGACAGTCAATGCGTTTAACTCTCATGTCCTGGTAGAGTATGTATTACCTCGCATGGAAATCGCGTTGGGGTCTAGATCAAGGGTACCCAGTCCTTTGGTCAGAGCAGCTTATGCTTCTTGTCTCGGCAGTCTTGCGACTACTGCACAGAGATTCCTCAATATGGCCTCAAGCCTTCGAGCTGATGGCTCGATGCCTATTACTGATCCGGAAGTCGAACCTGGAGCGGATGCCAAGGCAAACTTCGAGAGCGTCTTTGACAACGCTGGGCGACAACTTTTTGAGGCTCTTGAGAGCCATTCGAAACAATTGGTAGAAGACCCGAACATTTCGGTTCGCAGAGCATTTTTGGCCTCCGTACCTGAGCTATGCCTCTTCTTTGACCATCATTCAAACGATGTCCTCCTTACTCATCTTAACACATATCTGAACGATCGAGACTGGACGCTGAAATGCGCATTTTTTGATACGATCGTCGGCATCGCAGCCTTTATCGGAAGCACGAGCTTGGAGGAGTTCATGCTCCCCTTGATGATACAAGCCTTGACTGACCCGGAGGAGTACGTGGTGCAGGCGGCTCTCCACTCACTTGCTCAGCTCGCTGGGCTTGGTTTGTTATCGAGGCCCAAGGTTTGGGAGCTAGTTGACCTCATCAGCCGATTCACGATGCACCCAAACATCTGGATCCGTGAATCAGCGGCAGAATTCCTGTCAATGTCGGCACGGTACTTGCCACCTGCTGATATCAGATGTAACCTGATGCCTCTTGTAAAACCGTTCCTGAAAGTGGAGGTTCTCTCGGATTTTTCCGAGCTCAATATACTTGATACTCTCAAGAGGCCATTGACTCGAAATGTCTTTGACCAGGCTATAACCTGGGCCTCGAAGACAGAACGTGGTATCTACTGGAAGCCCCTGCAACAGCTCAAACCGTTATTGTTCGGCTCCAAAGGGTCAACATCAGGTCGTACCTCTCGGGATTTAATGCAAAGCTCCATCGGGCGAGTGGCTCGAAATGACGAAGACGAGCAATGGTTGACAAAACTAAGAAACCTTGGACTCAAGCATGAGGATGAGTTGAAGCTCGATGCCTTACGTGAGTTCATTTGGCGTCTTAGTAAAATAAAGGCGCGTGATACTTCTACATCAGATGGTACCACATCCAACGGTGTAGTATCTCTCAAATCATTGGGGGTCACTCCTCAGACGGTGTTCTTCAATGACGCGCCACTTCGAGACCCCAATGCAGTCGTGGATCTTGAACCACCAGCGGAGCCTTATACAATTGCAGATGCTCTCTTGGACGCCTCCATGACTATTGACGACTCGACTGGCGGAAAAAAGAGAGTCAATACTAACCGCCGAGTGCAAAGTGTCGGTCCTCGTTCATCACGCCGTCTCCTTTCACCAACTACCGCTGGTCGAACGCATACCAGAGCACCATCAGCAGGACAGGTAATGCAGACAACCGACGATGGGCCCTCTCAAGGAGAGCCACTTTCTAGAAATGCAGTGCGCCACCAGGCAAGTGCCCTGAGTCTCCTTGATCGTAAGGACAAGAACAAATCGATCGCACAAACTGGCACCACCGACGCGAATGCATTTGGTGAGGTTGAAGGGCCTTTTGCTCAGAATTCAACAGACCAGCAAGCTACCTCTGAAGGGAATGAAGGCGACGCTACCGGCTCCCGGGTGTCGAAACATAGTTACGCAGGCAACGATCCAAACATACAAAGAATGTTGGATAATATGTATGTCGATAACTTCCCTCGTGATGTTATCGAGTTTGGCCCTATGGTCACACCAATCAAGAGGAGCAAAGCAAGTCGTGCCAGTGTTCAACCTGGCGAGGAACCTTGGAAGCCGGTCGGACAACTTGTTGCAACGTTTTCCGAACATAAAAGCCCCATCAATAGGGTTTTACCGTCCCCCGATCATGTTTTCTTCATCACGGGCGGCGACGATGGTACTGTGAGGGTTTGGGATACGGCTAGGCTCGAGCGAAACATTACACACCGTTCTCGTCAACTCCACAAACACGGGGACAACACACGAGTTGTCGCCCTCTGTTTCGTGGAGAACTCGCATTGCTTTGTGAGCTGTGCATCTGATGGTACCGTTCACGTCGTGAAGGTCGACACCGTATCTGCTAGTGGAGTCGTTAGGTACGGCAAATTGCGCGTTCTGCGAGAGTATCAACTACCAGATGGCGAGTTCGCGGTGTGGTGTGAACATTTCAGACAAGAATCGAGCTCGATTCTTGTCATCGCTACGAATCGCTCAAGAATCCTCGGTATCGACTTGAGGACCATGAGTCTCCTATACACTCTCGAAAACCCAGTGCACCATGGAACGCCAACTTGCTTCTGCTTGGATAGGAAGCGCAACTGGCTTTGCGTTGGTACTTCTCATGGAGTTGTTGATCTTTGGGATTTGCGTTTCAAGATGAGGCTCAAGGGCTGGGGCCTACCAGGCAAAGGGTCAATCTACCGAATTTGCATCCACCCCACCAAAGGTCGTGGTAAATGGGTATGCATTTCTGGCGGTACTGGACAGGGCGAGGTGACGGTTTGGGACCTAGAGAAAACAGTCTGCCGAGAAATCTATAGAGCAGGAGGCAGCAAGGATGGACTCAAAGGGTACGAGCCATGGGACGTGGACGAAGACAAGCGCGAAGGCATGCTCGGACGATATGCTACTAACATCGAACCCAACGAAATCGCCAACGCCGATCGTGGAGTTCGTGCCATGGTTGTCGGAACCGCAACTGCAGAAGACTCGAGAGACGTAAGACACGCCTTTATCGTCACTGGCGGATCAGACAAGAGACTTCGCTTCTGGGATCTGTCCCGGATGGAGAGCTCGTTCATCTACAGTGGGCTGTCCCCAGATCTACCCAAACCGACTTACACGACCTCGCACCCAACAACGGCGCTGACGCTGAACACGGAGCGTTTTCCTAGACAGGCTCCAACGGCCCCAAATGCTGGTTCTGGATCAAGAGCCAAGTCATCGACTGCCCGACCACCTCGGTCGACAGTTATATCCCTTCAACAACAACAGTTACTGCAGTCTCACGTGGATTCTATTTTAGATGTTGCGTTGTTGGAGTTCCCATATGTTATGAGCGTTTCGGTGGATAGGATGGGCGTTGTCTTTGTGTTTCAGTAGAGCCGTGATACAGCTGGTGACGGGATGCAGTTTATAAAGACATCAAGAGCAATCACCTTTTAGTTTGCTGGCAGCTTGTTTCTGGATAGAACAACTTAGCAAGAATTACATTGTCATCAACTGCTAAGCTACGGGCATTGGCTTTTGTCCTATCAATTGCAGTGTGTGGAATAGTACCTAAGAGCTTCTAAAAAGGGTTTTGATATACGTGAACCCTTTCAAATATCCCGAACCACTCCCTATATGTTGTAAAACTTACCGACAGTACTGAGTTGCTGGTCCCTGAATCTGAGTTCATGGTGGCTGGGGCCCGTGTGCCACTCTAAGCTCAAGCCACACGCGACACTAAAATTTCCCCCACGCCTCGTCGAGTCGCAGCCTCGCCTTGCCATAATTCAACACTACCGACATTCACACACCCTTCCAAACAGTCTCCAAACTCGATCACACAGTGAACCAAGTCCAAGCAGCTTCATTTCTGAACACGAGGTAACGGCCCCAAATCCAAGATGCGGCTCACCGCCGACCTCATCCGGGATTCCCTATCCTACCTCAACCCGCTCAAGGAGCGAGAGCTTGATCTTCGAGGTGCGTTTTGAAAAGAGCAGATGCTACATTTTTGATCTCTAGAGAGCGCAGAGTTGATACAATTGTCTTTGCGGCGTGAACAGGCCACCGAATTCCCGTGATTGAGAACTTGGGTGTCGCTGGTGTAAGTTCCAAATTCTCTGCCTTGTTGCTCTGTTGCTAACAGCTTAGCCTCACGATGCCATCGACTTCACAGATAACGACATTCAAGCCCTGGGAAACTTTCCCTTGTCGCCTCGCATAACGACCCTTCTCCTTGCACGAAACCGCGTCTCAAGCATTCAGCCCTCTCTGGCTAAGGCCATTCCAAACCTTGCCAACCTGGTGTTATCGTCAAACAACCTGACAGAGCTTGCGGACTTGGATACACTGGCGTCATTTCCCCGATTGACGCACTTGGTACTGTCGGATAACCCCGTTTCCAAGAAGGAGGTCAGTTTGAGACGTGTCGACTGGTGCAGCAAATACTGATGCAAGATGCAGAACTATCGATACTGGGTGCTATGGAAGTGTCCTTCCGTGCGGTTTCTTGACTTCGAAAAGGTCAAGGAGTCCGAGCGGGAGAAGGCCCGCGAGCTCTTCGGCACTGAAGAAGAGCCAACAGCTCTGGCTTCAAAGGTACGAACAGAACAGCGCCAATAATAAAACAGTTGCACGACGCTAACAACGATACAGATCCAGGGTATCAAGACCACAACCTTCACCACCTCGACTGACGGCTCGGGTGCGCCCTCCAAGCTTTCCCGAATAAAGCTAACGGACGCCGAGAAGAAGCGACTACAGGAGCGTATCAAGAAGGCTACCAGCCTACAGGAGATTATCGCGCTGGAGAAGGAGCTGAACGAGGGGCGTCTGCCTTCTGGTATTCACGGAGATGCCATGGAGGAATAAATCTTTACATGGTGGATATGTACCACTTGTTTTGGGTGTAGCAGAAAAAATGCTATGATTATTTCGCTTTCGCATTATGGCTATCACCACATACTAAGAAATGGAAGTGGATGCTAAATATCAAGATTGTCATTTGTTTTGTGATATACATGATGGTGACAGACCGCTTTTGCCCTCGTTTTCTAATTCAGCGGACTGACGGTCAAGTCTGACAACGCCTCTTTTTACCATGAGCCACCTGGCAAGTGAGCAATACTACAACTAGCCAGTCATGGCTACATCTCCATCTCGATTCGCACCAGAAGCCTGTCTGAACTCCAACTCCAGCTGCGAGTTCGGGTCATCCTGTTTATCATGATGAGACATGGAGTTGCCGTTCACAAGAGGCTTGCCAGCGCCGTTTGCCAGAGGAAATCCAAGCTTCTGATTGGTATTGTCACCTTGGAGACGTGCCTGCGTGGCCTTGGCCTTGGCCTTGATGTTCTTGAAGGGAACAGTCTTTGGTACCACGTCTTCAAGAAACTCAAGGTTGTCATGGTGTGCGACAGCGCTTGCTATTGAAGTTAAAAAGGGCTGCTGAGTCAAGGATGAGGGACCTAACTTACCGACATCCTTGTATTGAATGTTTCGGCGAGGTTTGCGGTCTAGCTTGGCTTGGGTGTGTGACTCTTCTGCAAGATGCTGAACAAACATTTCCTGCGTCGCATTAGTATGGTGATGGTGAGGGTGAATAGCGAAGACATACGGCAGCGAGTGTTATCACGAAAGCTGCATTGTTAGAGCACAGACCGATATCTGGGTCTTGTGCGATAATTTTCTTAACTCTAGAGACTATCACAATGTTAGATTGGGACTGAAGAGTGTGGTCAATAGCTTACGAGGGAGCTGATTCTGGCCTGTAGGCTCCTTTCGAGGAGGAATAGCTGTGGTGTTATAAGGCATGGTGGTAGCAGAGACGAATTCGCTGGAGAATATGAAAGGATTGAGTGAGTCTGAGTGAGTTAGAAAGAGCTAAACGGAGGTATCAATGCGTGAGGCGGATGGCTTTGTATACCTAGGCGAGGGACGAAGGCCAAAGTTGAATACAAGGGTAAGGAAGTCGTGGGAGTAGCCAAAAAATACAGGGCAGAATACATGGGAGAGAACGAAAGTAAATTAACGCCAAAAATGAAGTAGCCAGTGAATCGAAAGTTGAAAATGACACTTGAATTGCACGGTCATCTTGAACAGGAAATGTGAGCCGTACCTTAACTACAAGCGAATTCTCCAAGAATTGTATCAGGGGCCGCGACACGTTTGAGAGTCGGGAGTCGAGAATGAAGGAAATATGAGGGATATGCTAATTTAGGAGAACATTAAAGGTTTTATATCGCTATCAATGGCTGATAAGTCGAGTTGGATGTGAATTACTGTTCTTGTGAAGTCAAGATACTAACTGAAGTCTGAGACGCGATGCTGCAACCACTAAACGCGATACTGTGTGTGGCTGAACCCAAAGCCACATATCAGCTGTCAGCATCCCTGTTGGTCGTTACGACATTCGCCATATAACAACGTTTACAAAATAGCCTTTACCAAAGAAAAGGCTCGCATTTTCGCCTCGTTAGCATTTTTAATCAGTCAATCTAACCGTCCCGACTTGCGCGACTTCAAAGATAGCGGTTGAGCGACAATGGTCGCCTTGCCCGAACCATGAACGTGCGACAATCATCCTTCAGCTTGGCACCTCCTGGACCTGGACTTGAAAGACGTCCTTCGGTGGTATCGCGTTTATCCTCCGTCTTCTCGAATGCAGATCAAGAAACAGGGAGTGCAGCACGGACAGGGGCTGGACTTATCGAGGAGGAGATTGCCGAGATTAAGAGATATGAGGTATGCTGTGGGACACTGGATATGCGGCTCTATGCTAACTAGCTGGACCAGGACTTTACAACAATAGGTATGCGACTCGACCGACCACAATACAGACTTCGATACTGATATACGGCAGACTGGGTGCAAGATGCGGCGCGAGAACAAGCTAAGCGTAAGGCGCGAAGAAAGCAAGCGGCCGGCCTCTACGATAAAGGACAACCTGGCTGGCGATATCAGCTGTGGAGGAGTTATGACGCAGCGCAAGCCTGGATCGTGGTAACAATCATTGGCGTCGCTATTGGCTTGAATGCAGCGCTACTCAATATCATTACAGAATGGCTCTCCGACGTCAAGATGGGCTACTGCGAGACAGGCTTCTATTTGAATGAGAACTTTTGCTGCTGGGGAGAAGAGAATGGTATGTGGTGTCCAGGGTGTGGTTACATGAATGATGCTGATACCAGACAGGCTGCGACCAGTGGCACAGATGGACTGGCTTCGAACCCTTCAACTATTTTATCTATTTTGTCTTTGCAGTAAGTGCCAGGCCTTCCTCAGCACTTGCGTATACTGACGACATAGACTCTATTTGCTTGTGTTGCGGGCACTTTGGTTAAGTCTTTTGCACCATATGCTGCCGGTTCAGGTATTTCTGAGATCAAGTGCATCATTGCCGGGTTCGTTATGAAAGGCTTTCTTGGATGGTGGACTTTGATCATCAAATCAGTATGCCTCCCTCTAGCTATCGCCTCTGGCTTGTCGGTTGGAAAGGAGGGCCCAAGTGTGCACTACGCCGTGTGTACGGGAAATGTGATCTCTCGGCTTTTCGACAAATACAAACGCAACGCTTCTAAGACTAGGGAGTTTCTGAGCGCCTCAGCAGCTGCCGGCGTCGCTGTCGCCTTTGGCAGCCCTATCGGCGGTGTGCTTTTCTCTCTTGAGGAAATGTCGAACCAGTTTCCTCTCAAGACGTTGTGGCGAAGCTATTTCTGTGCCCTCGTCGCGACAGCTGTTCTCGCCGCCATGAATCCTTTTCGAACGGGCCAACTGGTCATGTTCCAGGTCGAGTATAAGAACGACTGGCACTTCTTCGAGCTGCTGTTCTACGTCCTGATTGGTATTTTCGGAGGTCTCTACGGAGCCTTTGTGATTAAGTGGAATTTGCGGGTTCAATCATTCAGAAAGAAGTACTTGAAAGAGTATGCGGTTCTCGAAGCGACTCTGCTGGCAGCCGGAACTGCTATTATTGCTTACCCCAACGCCTTCTTGAGGATCGACATGACAGAGAGTATGGAGATTCTCTTCTCGGAGTGCGCACGTGGAGAATCGTACCACGGTCTCTGCGAGCCTGACAAGAGATGGTGGAACATAATTTCACTGTTCCTGGCGACGTTTCTAAGACTTTTCCTCGTTATACTATCCTATGGATGCAAGGTTCCCGCTGGTATCTTCGTTCCTTCAATGGCAGTTGGAGCGTCCTTCGGAAGAACAATTGGAATTCTTGTTCAAGCTATCCACGAAGCCAACCCCACCAGCGTCTTCTTTTCCGCATGCAAACCTGACGAGCCTTGCATCACACCAGGTACATATGCCCTACTAGGAGCCGCTGCGGCGCTCAGTGGAATCATGCACATCACCATATCTGTGGTGGTTATCATGTTTGAGCTCACAGGCGCTCTGAACTATATTCTCCCCACCATGATCGTCGTTGGGGTCACCAAAGCTGTCAGCGAATTATTTGGCAAGGGAGGCATCGCAGATAGAATGATATGGTTCAGTGGAATGCCATTCCTCGACAGTAAAGAGGAGCACAATTTTGGAGTTCCTGTCTCGGCTGTCATGAGAACTTCTGTTGTCTCGATGCCCGTTCATGGACTTACCTTGGGCGAGGTCCAGAGCCTCCTTGCCGATGATCGATACCAGGGCTTCCCCGTGGTGGAAGACAAACACACCAAGGTGCTTGTTGGTTATATCGGCAGTACGGAGTTGCGATATGCCATTGATAAGATGAGTCGAACCTCACCGTTATCAGGGACTGCAAAATGCACATTTGCACCATCGTCGGTAAATCTGTCCAGTACATCGCTCAACAACATCCATGGCGACTCATCTCACTCTTCAACTCTCGACTTTAGCCGATATGTTGATGCAACACCCGTCACAGCTCACCCGAGACTACCTCTCGAGACTGTCATGGAGTTGTTTCAAAAGATCGGACCTCGAGTTATATTGATTGAATATCATGGCAAGCTCACTGGTCTCGTCACCGTGAAAGACTGTCTGAAATACCAATTCAAGGTCGAAGCCGCCGAGAACCCCAAGGATGATCATCGTATCGAAGAGGGGCAAGAGCAGCTTTGGAACCTTTTCCTAAGAGCCGGTAACTGGTTCTCTGGCAGAGTCTCAAGATACTCAGGAGGCCGGATTCGCCTAACAAGCACTTCTGGTGGTGAACGGCCACTGGGGAGAGGGCAAATACTGGACGGCGACGAGGAGGTGCTCGATGAAGGCGTTGAGCTAGAGAGCCGGCGGTAATTGTATGAACATGTTGATTGCTACATTTTATTATCTGTTACTATAGAAACGTGCATGATACGCTGGTGTTCAGGATTGAATCTATCTTTTTTCCCCAACTTATGCTAAATATCTCATTTCTATCAAAGATCCAACAGCAGGTCTCATGTGGCATTCTGCACCACGACTGTGTGACTAGCCAGCCTGTCTATCGTGTTCTCTCATCCGACTCTCTGCCCAAATCAATAACATCCTCGTCGTCGTCCCGCTGTGCTCCATCATCTTCAGTCGGTAAAGGGACATAACTCGGCCCTTCAGCAGCGGCCGCGGCACCAGCATCCTTAGTCTCATCCTTCCGTCCCACGATGACATTGCCTGCTACAAGAAGCGCAGCACCAGCCCACCACAGAGGGGGGAGGACTTCTGAGAAGATCAAGGCACCTAGGACAGCGGTGACCATGAAGTTCGTGGATGTATTCATGATGGAGACTTGAGTTGTGGATGTACCACGGGCAAGAGCCTGAGTAAACAGCGTCCACATCTGAAGCATATCAGTGAGTGATTGGAGGGTTGACTGGAAGTCACTTACAACGCCATTGAATGTCAAATTAAGGACAAAGAACATCTGGAAGGTTTAGTTGCGAGTCAAGTAAGAGAAGAAGAGAGCAACTTACGCCCCGAACGAGATATTCGACAATGTGCTCATGAGCGGACAAGCCGATCAATTTCGCAATGCTGTCAGATAGGTTGGTGGTGAGTTGTGTAGTTGTCCTGAGTAAATTAGTATACCCTTATCTTTCAAGCTACCTCTTGCCAGCCCCAGGTCTTCATAGCGCAATTTGCACCATATACTTGGAATAGACTCTCACGATCGCCACCTTAAGAGAAATGACCTTGTACTTACAACTTTGCAAAAACTCCATTGAAGGCAGCACAAGCACCACTAGCAACCGCAAAGAACATCCATTGCGACCGCAGGCTCCAATTACTCGGTGACGGCATCTCAGGGGATGGCTGTTTCTTTAAAGGTGAAGAAGAAGGTCCAGCTTCTGGCTTCTGACGTTTACGGAGCATGGTCGTCGGAGTCTTCGGAGTTCTTAGGTTGGTGAGAATGGAGGGCCCCTGATGATGATGGATTGACTTGGCGCCGTTGTTAGAGGCTGAGAAGTGGTATTTTAGTGGGGGTCGCCCGTGGTTAGAGACGTTTCTCAGGGAGCAAGAAAACACAAGACTTGAAAAGATACCAAAATACCTAAACTTAGTAAAGAGTCCCCCAAACTTAGTAAATAGTCCCCTAAACTTAGGCCAAGTTACCTAATTATTTTTATTACTTTGTGTCAAGGTCCTAAGTTTTCTTGCCTCCCCTAGATGCTTAAGAAACTAGCCTCACCCACCAGAATCCGGGGAAGTGAATTGATGTGCGTCATGTCACTGTTATTTCGATATTCAACAACGCAGTATCCAGATGAAGCAATATGATATCATTCTTGACTAAACTTCTGTTGACTGTGTATAAAATCAAGTCTAGCTCCCTAGCACTGAATCTAGTGCTTAACTTCTTGCCCACGATAAATCAATGTCCTGTAACTGTAAAGAGCCAGGTTCCAAACGCCGCCCAATGCTGGAAAAAAAGCAGAATTTCGGTGGTTTCCCAATTTATGAAAGTTGCAGATCCCTTTTTTCGTTTTCGATCGTGCGCATTCGTAAGTCGTCGACTTATTGTCCTTCGCCAGGCTTCTTGGCATTGCAGCTAACAATCTTGACCTTGTTCGCCGTGACGGATTGACTCCCATTGTCCATTTTAAAGGTTACGTTCTTGATCAAAAAGGTCCAGACTTCGTCGCAGAATCGGTAGGTGTCAAGGCTTCCCTGTAGTCGAGGTGGTTAGTTCTGGTCGAGATAAGTGCGCCGAGCTCAGAGTTATTCGCCCACCTTGAATTGAAGTCTAGCTTTGACGTTCTTCTGAAGAGCCTCAGTGATAGCCTGATCGAAATTGCTCAAGATCTTCATGGCAAGCTGAGGGTTGATACGCTCGTCACTGATGAGATCATCGAGGGTATCTGTCAAAGCGAGACCAATGCTGCAGTGAACCATGTTAGTCAGGCTGTCGCATAGCAGCGCATAGCAATATGGCGCAGTACCTGCTTCGACGGTACAGCTCATAGAAAGATTGCGCTCCGGTAGCCATGGTTTCGGGTTTCAAGCTCAGGCGCGGAAAGAGTCGCTCGATAAATTAGTATTTTCGGGTTTGGGTGGTTGATAGTTTGTCAAGGGCAAGGTTGATGAGATGCATCTGCCTTGAGGGATGTACAAAGCGGGAATGACTAAGCGCGCCACAAGCCACCAGTCAGCCTCGAATCATGTGACGTCGGTCCCAGTTATTCCAGTTGCCTGCGTGCTGGACACGCATCGCAGCTTCAAGGTACCTTGAAACAGGAGCTCCTTCAAGCTCAGAATAAGCCACCTTCATCCGACCCGACGCTCACCATCGCCAACACATCAACCCCTGGATCGTCGAGATAAAAATCCGAACACCGTCGCAATGAGTCTATACTATGGAGTGGGCGGCATTGGGTCGTTCTTGACCATCGTTGGAGCTTGTACGCGAAACCCGTTTCCCTACAGGCGTTGCTACTTGGAGGCTTCATTGTGCTTTTACTGACTATGATGCTGTCGTATAGACATGCTCTTCACCGGGAGTGGCGAGTCCTTCGATATCGGTGGTTTTCTCGAATCGGTTTCGCCTTATACATGGGCGACGCTAGGAATCGCGCTTTGTATCGGTCTCTCTGTTGTCGGCGCTGCATGGTGCGTATACCCTCAGCCAACAATCCTTATATCATAGCTCTGACGCATTCTCTGCAGGGGCATCTTCATTACCGGCTCGTCGATTCTCGGAGGTGGTGTTAAGGCCCCCCGCATCCGAACCAAGAACTTGATTTCCATTATCTTCTGTGAAGTTGTCGCCATTTACGGCGTCATCATGGCTATCGTCTTCTCGCAAAAAGTCGAAAACGTCTCTGGAGCTGAGCTCTACTCCGCCAACTCCTACTACACTGGATATGCCCTCTTCTGGTCTGGTATCACCGTCGGCATGTGCAACCTTGTCTGTGGTGTTGCCGTTGGAATCAACGGTAGCGGTGCTGCTCTAGCCGACGCTGCCGATCCTTCACTGTACGTCATATATCTAAAATCATCATAACTTAGACCAACTACTTATGCGTCTCTCTAGCTTCGTCAAGATTCTTGTCATCGAGATTTTCAGCTCAGTGCTTGGCTTGTTCGGTCTGATCATTGGTCTTCTAGTCTCTAGCAAGGCCCCTGCCTTCGGCGAGAAGAAATAAGTCCGTCCCCTATCCAATACCTTAGACATCATCAAGTCCGACGGGTTTACCGGCGACATCACCTTGTGTGTTCAAAAGAGACGGAGCGCGTGCATGCATTGCGCCAATAATATTTGGTCAGGCGTTTGGAAGATTGGCTTGGGGGGACGTATTTTGGCTGTACCTGTACCAGTACCAGTATCATATGGAGGCGGAAGTGTACATCACGATGAGATTTGAATTATATGTTACTCAATATTAGTTTTTTTATGCAGGGGTGTGCATTGTGTATTTGGCTGCAGCTCATTACTGGGACTTTGACCGACTTCTAAGCAGCTTGTACAGCGCTCAATAGCAAAACCTCAACCTTTGACCCCTTCTCCAGTTTTCCTTTTCCACTGGGCAAAATGACCAAAGCGTTAGCTGACCTCAAGCTTCCAACCTTGGAGCTGCGTTGTCCTCCAGTACTTGTAGCTGAGAGAAGCCCATCCTTTCCAACCGTGACCACAGCTCGATGATACTCGGGTCTAGGGTCTAAGGGGAAGTCGTGCGAGATGACAGCAGGTACCCTTGGGAGGCCCTTAGTCGAGGCTCCAGACAGCTTGTGCAATGAAGGGAGCACAAACAAATGGAAAGTAACCAGAGCCGACGCCGGGTTGCCAGGAAGTGAGAAGATGATCTTGGTAACACGTTGGCCCGAATTGTCCTTGACAGGAACTGTGGCAAAGGTGGTTGGTTTTCCAGGCTTCATAGCAACACGCCCGAAGTGAATAGTGCCACCAAGAGAGCGCTCAATCGTTGGCTTAAGAAGATCGAGCTCGCCCATGGAGACACCACCAGTGGTGATGAGAAGATCTGCACGCCTGAGTCCATCACGGAGCGTCTCCTCCAAAGTGCCGGGCTTGTCACTGGCAATGCCGAGATCGATAACTTCGTAACCCCATTCCCTCACTGCGGACATGAGAGTAATCCGATTGGTGTCGCGGACTTCGCCAAGTTTTAGATCACCGGGGCGGTTGTACTCGACGATCTCATCGCCAGTGGATAGTACGGCTACCACAGGACGACGGTAAACCTTTGCCTCTGATACTCCCACAGAAGCGAGAAGGCCAATCTCACCGCCCACACCGCTGATAGTCTCTCCCTTGTTGAGAATGACGGAGCCTTGTTTGACATCACTGCCAACTTCGCGGATGTTCTCGCCCTCCTTTACCCCATCGACTTGAATTTCAACTTCCTTCTCCTCCTTACCATCCTCTGACATTGTTTTTAGGATAGTGTCCTCAACCATAACGACAGTCGTGGCACCAAGAGGCAGAGGGGCTCCTGTGGTGATTCTAGCCAGTTCTCCCTCGTTCAGAGCCCCGATCTCACCAGGCGAAGCATGAGAGATAGCTGTTACCGGGAAGACGCCCTTCAGCTGGCCATCCTTAGGGGCCACAACTGCGTAACCATCAACAATACTGGCGCGGAAGGCCGGAACATTCTCTCTGGCCCTCACGTCCTCGGCCAGAACTGAGTTGATGATGGACTGATTGACTGGTGCTGAGATAACCTCCGGTTCAGGGGTATGCTCTTCAATCAATGACAGGGCTTCTTCGACTGGCAGCATGGGGTAGGGCGATTCTCGGTATCTACGAGAAGGTCCAAGTGCAGGATCATTAGAGAGAGTAGTGCCGGGCTTTGTGTGTCTCACGAGATTTCCATGCCCGTGACCGTGACCATGACCATGACCATGGCCGTGGTGATGATGACCGCATCCACCGGCAGCTGTAGAATGAGTATCTCCACCTGTAAGGCCTGCTTCAGCTTCCAGTTTTTTTATACCACCTGAGTGAATAGCTCTGGAATTGCCACCTGCAGCCTGTATACAGGCATGGGGTAGTGTCTTAACGATGGCTTGGAGGTTCTCCTTTGCGCCTTTGGGTGAGCCAGGTAAGGTCACAATGATGGATGAGTGGCGAACTCCTGCTGCTGGGCGTGACATCATTGCAACTATCGATCTTGTTAGGACTATCCAATACGGTATTGGAAGCGGTGTCGCTTACAGGGTGTGACTGCGAGAGACGCTGCTAACATGCCATGAACGAGGCCTGGGGCTTGCTTATGAAGTAGAGGGGTGACTGCCTAGATACTATTAGCCCTCAATGGCCCATGGCAGCCTCTATAGATTGCTTACTTCTGGGGTAGAGTCTCCAGTAGCAAACCCGGTTCCGCCAGTAGTCACAACGAGGTTGACACTATCAGGACCGTCGGTCCAGGTAGTTATTTGTCGTTGTATGGCGAGTACATCATCCGGCACAATCTTCGTATCGTGAATTTCCCACTTCCCATCACCTTCATCTCTCAGTACTTGGGTGAGAATAGGTCCTGAAGCATCTGCAGAAGCGTCTTTGGCTGCTGTCGTTGAGACGATAAGAAGCGCCGCTTTCAAGGGACCGGAAGCCATGGTTCTTACGCGAGTTGAGTAATGATTTCCGAAAAACTCCGTTTCATAGGATAACAATAATCAATACATGTGCTTAGTTATCAAAAGATACAGCTTCCAACAGGGAGAAATGAGCATATATAATAATTTGAGTTCCTCAATTGATGACGGCGGGGAAGCTCCCTCGTCTACGGCCCCGCTGGACCGCCCCGGTCTTAGTGGGGCAGACCCCGAAGCCGCTAAACTTCCACGGAGATGCAAGTCGACTTCTTCAGTCACAAGCCTTTGTTCAACTTCCTCTATTCGCCAACATCTACAATATCAACACTCGATCTTTCACCGTCGCTTCCTCAAAATGGTGCGCATCAAGGAAAGGTATCTCCTTGTCAACATTGTTTATCTGCCAGACCCTACAAAGGCTGCAAAATCAGATTTGCCAGACTTTGTTCTTAATCACCAACCGACCATCGAAAAGCTCACTCCTGGTGCACTTATCAGGGGTATCAAAGCTGAAGTCGCGTCGCTTTATGGCGACTGCGGATCTGGAGCTTTAATGACCTGCTCCGGTGAGTATTGGATGGTAAAATTCAACAGCTTCGCATTCCTAACATGTCCAGTAAAATACTTATCCCTGGCAACCTCAACTTTCATCCTACGATGCTCGAGGGCTCACTATCAAATGCTTTGGTCAACATTGACCTTTATGGACCACGTTCCCGTCAAAGACGGAAGGCCGTGTGCCTTTCGCGTCGTACGCGTCAGTGGGACAATTCGCAAAGCTGAGGAAGAAGCTATTCGTCAGGCCAAGAGACTCATCCTTGCTGCAAAGGAAGATACGGACTCCCAATCTTCTCTCAGCCTTTCGCTGCGTAATCAGGAGGAAATGGTTCTGGACGTCAACGACGCGTCGAGCGATGAAGAAATGGATGATGCGGATTGATGAAGGGTATCATTTCTTTCTAACTACCTTGATTCCACTGTCCTTTGGAACTGTCATATCTCCAAAGTCGGGATCCATTCCGCCCGCTGGAGCAAATGGTTCACTTTGGTCCAACTCCATGGCTTGTTCTTCTTGGATGCGAGCCTGCTCCTCTTCCGCCTCACGCTCCATTTGGTCATATTCCACCTTTTGATCAATCCAGCGCTCCTGGATATCCTGCACATCTAGCATAGACGACTCACTCCTCATGGCGACCGCCCACACTGTGTCATTGGCACCTTCAGCGCCGCCAAAGACGTATCCACCGGCACGATCAATGACACGAAGAATGTGCATCATGCTTTTCTTGTTTTCGACGGCTAAGACCTCGTAACGCACCAGGCCGTAGCTCTCGATCAGATTTGCGATAGCCTCGTTGAGCTTGCCAAACTTTTCGCTCCTCAAAGCCGGCGATTCTGATTCGAGATGGGGCGTTAGATATGTCAAGTCGTCCACGTCTGTGTAATAGTCAAGGTTGAATGGGAGCTCGTCGTACTCGGAGACTTTGTCGATCTTTGAGAGGATGTTTATGTGTGGCATGTCCATCTGGATCATGGCTCGGAGGGAAAGGAGGACGTTCGATACGTATAGCGAGGGTTGCGTTAGGCAGAAAGAATCCGAGAGGTGGACGCAGACAAGCTATGAACGGTCAGTCGCCGAGTTTCCATAGAGGGGAAGCTACCAACCCTGTATCCAATCTTCTGGAGTTTGTAGAAGATATTCCGTAGAGAGTTGTGGTGTGTGTATAGTTCCACCTGTCCCGGACAGTCGAAAAGAACGTAGTCTTCACTGAATTCTTTCAGGCCCTCTTCCAACCACTCGAAATTATGTTCCAATTCTTCGAGGGCATATAGAATGCCACCATTAGGTCCCAGCTTGTCATCTTTCATAATTTCTTCGAGTTTGACTAGGTTGCGAATATCGAGTGCTGCAGGGTAGTTTGTATGGTCATTGGCAGGATCGAGATTTACGACTGAACAGGCTCGCCCGATGGCGCCAAGGAACTGGTGCACTGATATCGATCAGTATACAGATACAGGAAGATTCAGTTTCATGTAAAACTTACTGCCATCGCAGTAGGTACTCTTTCCAGAGCCTGGGCTGCCGACGACGAGTTGCGCAAAGGGCATCTGAGAGGCTATCGTAGGGTGCCGAGCTCAAGAGCGCATGATCATATGAGATGTAGTTGTTGGATGTGGCAGCTTGGCACGAGACAAACAGGCTTTTACCGTCTGGTTTCTGCACCAAATAAATCGACCTTGAGATCGCGATCGTTAAATGGAGAAAAGAATGGCTTGATGTAGTGATAACTTATCCAAGCAGATGCACAAGGTGACGGCACCAACGGGTAGCCCCTCCACCACCTGCCCACGCGGAACAAATTCAGCGACTCACCCACCATCTCTCAGTGGGGTGGGGCCTCAATCGGCCAATCCTCGGCTCCTGAGCTCCCCTGTAGCTCCGCACCCGATCACAAGCTAAAAGCTTGCGCGCGCAGAAACAGCCACGCTCTTTTTTCCTTTCCCATGTTCATAAAACCTCTACCTCCAATTTTCTCCCTTGCTCCAAAACTCTCCCTCCGCTTCCATGCGGCTCTTTTCTCTACAGGATGCTACGGTATGATGCGCAGCAGCCTCATAACCAGCCATGGCATCTGATCCGTCAAATGCCGCCCAAATGGCCGGCGACGTCGCTGAGACTGTCGCCCATGCCCTCAGCAGCTCCTCTCCCTCTGTCGTGAGCACCACACCTGCTGTCACCGCCCATGAGCCTTACACATGGTTTGGCCTCTTTGGGTGGCTGATATGGTTTCTTCTTCACATCACTTCCACAATACTATATTGGGTCATTCGAATTGCGACTATCAATGTCCCTTCCTTTCTATTCCACTTGTTCTCTACAAGCTGGACTGTCACCATGAACGCTACTACACTGTATGCTGGCCAACAATCTCTCTCGCTTCGTAACACTAACATTCGTATAGGATGTTCATCATGGCAGCGGTCGTGTCGGCCGTCAGTTGGGTTGTCAGGTATCGCATCCTGAACATGTACTCCCGCTTGCCACCAGAGCCACAGCGCAAAGAGCCGGACATCGATCTCTTTCCAGACACTCACGAAGGTGGTACTAAGTCTGGGTTGGCAAACTACTTAGATGAGTTCTTGAGTGCTATCAAGATCTTCGGTTACCTGGAGCGGCCCGTCTTCCACGAGTTAACTCGGAGTATGCAAACGAGGAAGCTCATTGCTGGCGAGACCATAAACCTCGAAGAAGAAAAAGGCTTCTGCATCGTCGTCGATGGCTTGGTAGAGATCTTCGTTAAATCAAACAGAAGCCCACGCGCAGCAGCAGCCTCTCGGGGACATCTTGACCTGGACTCGTCAGATGAGGACGATGTCGCTCCTGGCCAACAGACATACCAACTTTTGACAGAAGTTCGGAATGGTGCCCCTATGTCATCCTTGTTCTCAATCATGTCTTTGTTTACAGAGGATGTTAGGCTACGGCCCAACGATGATCAGGAGGACTCTTCTTTGCATCCTGCCAAAAGCAGCGGCCTTCGACACCCGACCTTCGAAAAGCCTCATCTTCAACGAGTTCCTTCGGATGTCAATATGTCCATCCCGGGCACACCTCAGCCCCGGAATGATATGGAGGCGGATGAGAAGAAACCCGAAGGTCTTGGTGTTTCTGGCTTGGAAACGGATCAGGCTGCGATTCCTGCCATGTCACTGGATGGTGATACACCTCCACCTACTAGGCCGCCCTTGCCAGCAAGGGCAACATCTGGCTCGGCTCACCCAGACATTATCGCTCGTGCTACGGTTGATACAACAATTGCCATCATCCCAGCAAGTGCATTTAGAAGACTCATCAAGATCTACCCAAAAGCAACCGCACACATTGTACATGTTATCCTCTCAAGATTCCAAAGAGTCACGCTTGCGCAAGCATTCAACTATCTCGGCTTGACCAGCGAAGTACTACAGACAGAGAAGAGCATGATCAAATATACGGTATGCCAGCTCCCCAATATTCTGCGAGGTGATGCTCTAGAACGCCTCAAGGAGAAGTTCAAGCGCGAGAGGGAACGTACAGACGAAGATGATGACACGAAGGGTATTGCACTGCACAACTCGGCCTCAACTCATCGGCGAAGGTCAAGTACAACTCTTCGGAAAGAGGCTATGCTGCAATCAATGACCAAACTGCGGACGACTTCGGTTGTCACAAGCACCATTGCACCACCTCGCGAAAGAACCTCTCCCCACACTCCGAGCCCTGGAGATCTGCTGTCTAATATGCAGTTAGCTCGAGGGACTTCGCGTATCTCACCGACGGATCAACGATCCATTTCGGGGGCCTCAATGAGACACCAGGGCGCAAATGCAAAGGATGATAGATTTTTCAATGACCCCTTTGATTCAAGGAGGCTTGGCCGCATGACGATAGATCCGCGAGAAACTGTGGATGAAGACAATCTCTTCCGCGCTTCCATCTTGGAGTGCATGTTCAAGTCACTTGGGCTTGATGCCAATGGAAGTGCATCCCGCGAACCCGAGTCCATGGAAGGCTCTCCCAGACTGGTGTCGTTCGAACATCGACGATCAAAGTTCTACAGCCAGAACAACGCATTCGGTTTCATGCCTCCTTACGATGGCTCCGTTGACGGCGAGACTGAGTCGGTGACTTCTGGAGGAACCGCTTTGCATGCTCCCGTGAGCGCTCAGGGTCTTGCAAGCGACATGAAGGATGAGGTTGAGATCGTCTTCTTCCCCAAAGGCTCTGTTCTTGTAGAGCAAGGAGAACGAAACCCCGGTTTGTACTATGTCGTCGATGGGTTCTTGGACATTGGTACGACTGGTGAGGCAGATGCTCACAACATCTTGCACTCTAATGGATTTGGTTCATCTCAACCAGCTCCTTCATCCCCCGATCCTTCTGAAATGGGTTCTTTCCCCAATCTGGCTAGGACCGAAGCTGCAAGAGATCAGGCTGAGACGCAGCAATCAACATCGAAGAAGTCTCGTCGCAGCATTGCCTTGGTCAAACCTGGTGGACTTGCTGGTTACATCGGAAGTGTGTCTTCATACCGGTCTTTCATCGATGTTGTTGCAAAGACGGATGTCTATGTAGGCTTCCTGCCTCGCGCTTCATTGGAGCGGATCGTTGACCGCTATCCGATTGTTCTTCTCACCATGGCCAAGAGGCTAACCAACATCTTGCCCCGCCTGATTTTACATATTGACTTTGCTCTGGAATGGGTTCAAGTCAACGCAGGGCAGGTGCTATTTCACGAAAGTGATGAAAGCGAGGCGATTTATATCGTCCTCAACGGTCGCCTTCGTATGGTCCAGGAGCGAAAGGGCGGCAGCGGCGGCGTAACGGCTCTGGCCGAATACGGGCAAGGTGACAGTGTCGGTGAGCTAGAGGTGCTTACAGAAACTGCTCGTCCAGGGACCCTACATGCTATTCGAGATACGGAGTTGGTGAAATTCCCCCGAACACTCTTTAACAGCTTGGCACAGGAGCATCCGAATATCACCATCAAGATTTCAAAGATCATTGCATCACGGATGAGGGCAATCGTTGATGAGACTTCCAAGTTCTCGTACAAGGATGCTAGCACCAATCCAAAAACTTTGATGCGCAAGTCCAATATGAATCTACGAACTGTAGCGATTTTGCCTGTTACCGCAGGTGTACCTGTTGTTGAGTTTGGAAACCGCCTCATGAATGCCCTGGCGCAAGTCGGCCCAGCCAATGGGGCCACATCCCTCAACCAGGCTGCCATTCTTAACCACCTTGGCAAGCATGCTTTCAACAAGATGGGAAAGCTCAGGCTTTCCCAATATCTTGCTGATCTGGAAGAGAAGTATGGCCTGGTTGTCTATGTTGCAGGTAAGCAATAACTTGTTTTCTTTCTTCAGCCATTCCTTTTATGATGATAATATCACACATAGACTCCAGAGGCAAAGCCGATGTTGGTTCTATTAACTCTAATTTTTTCCTGACTCATTCCCATTACAACATCCTTTCTGGACCTCCAAACGAGAGCCTCGAGCTAACATATTGGCTCTAGATACGAACGTCAACTCGCCATGGACACAAACTTGTATCACGCAAGCTGACAGCATCCTTTTGGTTGGACTTGCTGAAGGATCGCCAGCTATTGGCGAATACGAACGCTTTATGCTTGGCATGAAATCTACCGCCAGAAAGGTTTTGGTTTTACTACATGCTGAGCGTTATTCGCGGCCTGGTCTGACTCGAGCTTGGCTCCAAAATCGGATGTGGATCAATGGTGGCCACTGCCACATTCAAATGGCTTTCAGAACGAACGAGATGCCAGTCCACGCTCCCAAGAAACTTGGTCAAGCACTTAAAGAACGTGTTCAGGTCTTACAGGCCGAAATTCAAAAATACACGTCTCGCAAGGTGCACCACACGCCGTACTACTCACCCGAATCTCCTTTCAAGGGCGATTTTCATCGCCTGGCACGACGACTATGTGGTAAATCCATAGGACTTGTTCTTGGCGGTGGCGGTGCTCGAGGCATCACACAGATTGGCATCATCCGAGCCATGGAAGAAGCCGGAATTCCCATCGATCTCATCGGGGGAACTTCGATTGGTGCTTTTGTTGGCGCTCTGTACGCCAGGCATGCCGATGTCGTGCCTATGTTTGGATTTGCCAAGAAATTTGCAGGGCGAATGGCCAGTCTATGGCGGTTTGCTCTTGATCTGACGTATCCCTCTGCATCTTACACCACAGGGCACGAGTTCAACCGTGGTATCTTCAAGGCTTTGGGCGATACGCAGATGGAAGATTTCTGGCTCGAATATTACTGCAACACAACCAATATCAGTAAGAGTCGAGCAGAATTCCATACCAGTGGGTACGCGTGGAGATACATCAGAGCGTCCATGTCCCTTGCGGGGTTACTCCCACCTCTGTGCGATGAGGGCAGTATGCTACTGGATGGCGGCTACATTGACAATTTGACCGTGTCGCACATGAAAGGTCTCGGAGTTGACATAATTTTTGCCATTGATGTAGGTGCTTTGGACGACGACACGCCGCAGACGTATGGTGATTCACTCTCTGGTGCATGGGCTTTTGTGAACCGATGGAATCCATTCTCGTCTCACCCGAACCCGCCAACTCTTGCGGAGATTCAAGGACGACTGGCATACGTGTCGAGTGTTGATGCTTTGGAACGTGCAAAAACGATGGCTGGATGCATTTACATGCGTCCACCAATCGATGACTATGGAACTCTTGACTTCCACAAATTCGATGAATTGTACCAACTGGGATACAAGTATGGGCAGGAGTTTTTCAACAAGATGAAAGAGCAAGGAGTCTTGCCTTTAGTAGAAGAGACGGAGGCCAAGAAGGCGTTGAGACGAACAATGGCACCCAGACGAGCGAGCATCTAGTCTCATGTATCAAGCCCACTTGGACTTGATACGCATTTACAGTGTTTAGCATTCTATTAGAGCAGAGGCGTCTAATATTAGACTGCGGGACTCGATCTAGGCAATTGTTAATGCTAATATAGAATCATCCGATGGGGTCTTGGTACTGCAATATTACGTGAAGATGCATTCTCCCGATGAGAAATTGCTTTGTGTGGTGAAAGTGAGGAGAAATGACGATACTGGTGACATCATTTCGGACCAGGTCCTTCAATTGGGCCCTGGCACGTCAAGATGCCAACCCCAGAGGCACGTCACCCCCAGCTATGATCCTTGTCCAAGTTAAGCTTGTCTTGAGAATTAAGCAATGACATTCGATCTTTGATGCTTAAGTGGCCCCGGAGATGTAAGGAGGCAGTAGTGGCGGAGGAGGTCTCTAACCGTTGGCTAAGGGTCTTTAAATTCCATGAGGGCTTGAAGTTTATAACCATGCAATCTGCGCTTTTTCGTATACGTTTAGTTTATGTCGATGGCATACTGGTATTATACAAACGCAATACGACAAACCAAAGCAACTCAGATACACATACTACGTATGTCTGGACCTTACCCTTGGAGCATCTTACACGCCGACTATTTGTATAGGGCTCAAGGTCTACCTCATCATTGATTTTATCATCAAGCAAACCGCCACAGTATCATTGCAACACTCAACTACCACGCTACTTTTAATTACCACAACCATGGGAAGAAGAGACACATACTCAGAGCCTCCCCGGAACCATCGCCAATTCCGTCACCAACCTCCGCCCCGCCGCGGCCCTCCTGCTAAACAGAGCGAATCCGGCTTCGATTGGACACCAGGCATTGTTCTCGCCCTTCTTGGCGCCTTTACATGGCTCAGCCACGACTTTGATACCTATAAGAAGAAGCATGAGCACTGCGGTGGTCGAAGGGGATCTAGAAGTCGCGATAATGAGAGGGGAAGGCGGAGGTATCGATCGAGTAGTCGGTATCCAGACGACGACTATGATGAGTATAATTATCGAAGTGGCCGGGGCCATAGTCGGTAAAGGACAGCGAATGGTTATGATGATGAGTACACGATTATGAAATGGGGGACCCGGGGAGATGAGCATAGGAGGCATAAAGGTTGCATTTAGATGTCAGGGTCGCATTCTTCAAACGGCTACTTGAAGCCTAGGAGCCATAACAAAAGCCGTTTCTCGTTTCTTTAAGTGGTACTCTGGTTTTGTGGCTGAATTGTGAGATGAAACACCAGAAGCCTAGTTCTGGAGATCCTCGATAATATCGAGGACTTCCACAAATTTATCTTGCTTATTATTGGAATATTTTCAAAGTTGGAAGAATTTCTTGACTGTCGTTGGATATACAACACCAACACATAACTTGATGGTATTTCTTGTTCTCGATTATCTAAAACATTCAGTTATAAGTTACATTCTAACCACTTGTGCCCTTTTGCAATCTCAGTCTCAGCCGTCTGCACCAAGACGTTAAATATTCTTTGGACGTGTTGTTCCTCTACCTTTGTTACACTCGTGCATACACGAATAGCAAACTTGTCATTTACAACAGTGGCAGTGAGGTAGAACTCTCCCGCAGAGTTAATGGCCTCGTACACTGCCTCAGTGCGTGCGTTAATCTGCTGTTCGGACTCGCCATTAATGCGGATTGTGATTAGACCGAACCGAGCTGGCGTGAAGATATAGAAGAGGTCCCGACGAGAGTCTATCTTATCTTCAAGACTTTCTGCCAGGTCGACGCCATTACGGATATGCCTCTGAAGGCCGCTGATACCATAACTTCGCATGACAAACCAGAGCTTCAAGGAGCGAAAACGGCGCCCTAGAGGGATCTGCCAGTCGCGGTAGTCGGTGACTAACTCGTCGTCGCTGAATTGATTTCGCAGATAAGGAGGCTTGATGCTCAAAGCCTGGATAAGCCAAGATCGATGACGAACCCAGACGGCTGTACAGTCGAAAGTTGTAAGAAACCACTTATGAGGGCTGAAGCTAATGGAGTGGAATGACGAAAAGGCTTTGGCCAAGTGTTGGTATTCTTCTAGGACGAGCGCTGCACCAGCATACGCGGCATCGATGTGAACCCAGATGTCCCGTGGCGTGTCAAAGGTTGGTTTGAGAGCTTGGGCAATACCCTCGAAATCGTCCACAGCGCAGACATCCGTGGTGCCAAGAGTGGCAGTGAGGAAGAATGGCTCAAGGCCGCGGGCTCTGAGATTCTCAATGGTGGCAGCGAGGGCCTCGCCTTGGAGAGAGAAGCCATCAGCCTCGGATACTGGAATGGTAGCAAAGCGAACACCAAGAACCTGAGCGACCTTTTTAGTGCTCGAGTGCGTGCCTGAGCTTCCAAGGGCCACCAGTCTGCTTCGAAGACTCCAAAGTGCTTCCTCCTTCTCTTCACTACCCGGAGGGAGATGGGCTGTAACAGAAGCGAGATACTTGTCTCTCGCAGCAGCCATGTTGACAATAAGACTCTCACTGATACTCCCGTGAATCACGCCGCCGCCATGTGTAGACCCTCCACTGAAAAAACACTCAGGCAAGCCCAACGCCTGGGCCAGCCAGTCCATAACTATAGTCTCGAGCTCTGTAACCGCAGGGCTACAGATCCAGTTGAAGTGTGCCCCGTTGAATGCATTGGAATATATCTCTGCCAGAGCGGCTGGATAGCTACTCGCACAGGGGAAGAATGCCATGAAGCGAGGACTACTCCAGTGAGTAATGCCTGGGAGTATCTTGGACTCGATGTCTTGGTGGATGGCGGACCATGGTTCGGGGTCTGTTGGTGGAGAGGATGGTAGTAGAGGGCGTAAGTAGCCCGGTTTAACATTCGATACAACGCGGTAATCGGCGACATTTTCGGTGTAGTCGGTCACTGAGAGCTTTAGTACGAGCTCGTCATTTCAAGGAGGTAGTGTTAATAGGAAGGCTTCATATGGGAGGGGGAAAAGGGGATGTTCAATCAGGATTCATTATGGCTCGATGGGAGTCATGATGGCTTTTACGATTATGATATAGAAACTTACTTTCATCAATTGCCGCCTTGGCAGCTTCACGGAATTCCTGAGCTTCCATGATGAGATATGTATCAAAGATGATGAGTATAGGGGAATATGGGTAGCGAAGAAGTTGAAGCGAATGAGACAGGATATGTGGTTTCTTCAACAGCAAGCGATATTTGTACTTATATCTATTCATATTGTTTGACTTGAAGAAAACTATGTAACTCTCTATAGTCTCAATATCGTATCTCGCCATGAGAAGTAAAGCCCCTGCGCCGAGACTTCGTTGCTCTTCTCACTAGTCTTAGTATTGTCCATATTTCCGGAACATCATGATATCCCAGGTTTGGTATTGTTCCACTCATACAATTCTGTTGACTAGAGCATATTCGTTGGATAGTTGATGCTGATCTTCGGATTATTTTCTACAAGGCTGAGGTCCTTGTCCTTTGGAGAGCAAACATGGCTCGGGACTAGGTCTTGGTCTTAGTATTGTTCATTTGGCTGACGCCCTGAATTTGACCTGACAGGAGGGGCAATGCACGCTATACCTCGGCGATTAGCGGGATCTACCTTAATTTCTTTCTAACACTGGGGCTCAATTCGATGTTTCTGATATCATTTCAGCTGAAGATCGTGCTCGATTAAAAGCGATCCCGGGGGCACGATACTGTTAAATTCTACGATATCTATTCGGAGAATGAGTATGAACAGAGTCATCAGGAAGCTCTTGTTCCTCTCAACTGAAGTTCAACTCCCAGCACAACGGTCTTGGCTTGGCAGCGCCACCAAACTGCTGAACAATATCAAGCCTCCAAGCTGTGACCATGCTTACAGTGCACTCAGCTTCTGACTTGCACCCAAACCCAATATCGCACATCAATATCAGGACGGCAAAGTCCATAAGCCTTGGCTGCAAACCGCATAAGCTCCAGATCACGTTTCTTGGACATCTTTGTCCACCTAAACTTGTCGCGCATTGTCCTTTCGACACCGCTTCAGAGGCTGAAGCTTGTAGGTTGGTGGGCAGTACTACGCTGGTTTCTAGAACAATGTGCTCGCTCTTCGCGCTGAAACCTGTAGCGGCGTTGTTTGCTCTTTAGCGGCGGTATGTGAAATCTAAGCCCCGGCATAGACGAAGCGATTCCGCGAGAGACGAGGTGCAATTGGGTGACCAGGCGCTTGTAGGTATGGCAGGATCCAAGCCATTTATGGCACGTCTTTGTTGCCGTTCGAGTGATATACTAGGATTCAATGACCGCTGGTGAAGGAGGACAAGTACAGTCCGTAGTAGATGCGTGGATCTTGGACATTGGCTCATCACATACTGAGGAGGCACAACAGATCTAGCCAACTGAGGCCATTGCCTGCCCCCAAGGGTCCTCCGCTCAGATTTCCCGGCTCTACCAGCCAATCTCGAAACATGTCAACAACTGACATTGACCAAGACACTCTGTCTCTATCCCAGCCTTTCCACCAAATCTCAATCAAGCTACAAGCTCTTCAAGCAACCCCCCCAAATCCACCAATGAACAGGCTCCGCTTTATCGCGTATGCAAGATCCCGCCTTGTCCCACAGCCTTGGCCAATCAAGTCCGAGCGCATGTCTGTATACTGCAAAGTGGAAGATCATGAGATTGCTACGGCAATAACATGGGAAAGCAAACCGTTCTCGGATGTAACGCGATAATGATTCCACTGCGTACTGCGGTTTCGGCCGATTTCATTCACGTGGCCCGTCATCCGACGGCATTTCCGAAATGTTCCTTTTTGAGGCCCTCCCTTTGCATGAGTCGACTGTGGTCTTGTCTGCCATTATTAGTACGTAAGAAAATCCAATTGTCTGTACACCCAGAGAAATACGTGCACAACAGCAGATCACATCAGGAAACAAGAAATGTTGGAAGATTGTCATATTCTTCAATAACAAAAAGGATCATGTGGTGGTTCCACGTCTCTAACATAGTAAAACTCGCTTCGGAATGCGTTGTCCGATTCCCATTTTCTGTAATCCCAATAATGCATCCCCTGTGTAATGCTGATATGTATATGCAACAACCTCTGAACTCCAAAAGATGCCAAGAACCATTCTTGGCAGAAAATCGAATTGTTTTTGAAAAATCTCGAAAACTCCTCGCTGAGTAATGCAATAAACAAAGGTCATAAAAGTTTCCCATTCTCCCCCTCCTTCTTTGGAAACGTGGTATCATAAGAACTTTTGGAACAGATCCTCCTCCATTAATATCCATTAAGTTGTTTTGGTTGTAAAGGTTGTTGCCATCTAGGCAACTGCCACTTGGGCTCGCATCCGCATGTCTTCGTAGCCAGGGAGCACGCTGTTGCCCTGGAACCGAGCATCGGGAACCTGCATGAGGCGGGGCTGCAGGTGAAGGTCGACATCGGCTTCTTCAGCCTCGGCAATGGCAGCGTCGAAAGAAGGAAGCTCGTCGTCGTCAACGTGGTCGTAGGTGTTCTCAACAGCCACCTGGATGGGGATGCTGAGGTTGACGTTGGTGTTCATGGAACCAACAGATAGGGTAAGATGGAGGATATAAGCGCGGGCGCTGAGGCACGAGTAGAAAGTCGGGAGGAAGAGCTTGCTGTTGGAAGTGGGCAGGTTGAAAGGAATATCGAGAGTGGCGTAGCGGCGGACGCTGTACTTGCTGGCCTTTCTGTTGCGCTCGATATCATCAGACTCAGATGTCTCTCCCTCGTTCCAGAAAGCACTGTCATAGCCAGAGTCCCGTCGAGAAGCAGGAGCCTCATCCTCCCACGTGAGCTTGGTATCAGGTCGCATAGGGACAGGTGTGGTGGTGGAGTAAGTCAGCGAGGGAGTGCTCTGGTGCTTGATGCGAGAACCCAAGTTAGGGAGCTGTGTCATGGGAGCGCTGCTGAAGAAAGTGGTTGCGTGGAGCTTAGCGCTAACGGAGTTGACCTTAGGAGGTGTAACGTCTTTGGAAGTAGAGCTGAACTCGAAGTTGACCTTCAAGCTGGTACCGCTTGCGTTGAGGAAGTTTCCAGAGAGCATGATGGCACTGGGCTGAGAAGCCGTAGTGGTGAGCTCGCCCTGCTTGGCAGAGAAGAGGTTCTTGCGGATAGGCTTCGTCTTGGAGAGACAGTAGCGCTCGTCCTTGGAGCAGATATCAAGAGGGGCGTCCTCGGGCATGGCAGGGAGAACCTTGACCATGTGGAAGCTATCAAGGGGCAAAGTTCGACCCTCCTCCTCACTGTTCTTGGTAGCCACGGCACGAATGCCATACTCGATGTGAGCCATGTCAGGGGACTGATCGTTGCGCTCCCAGAAACCCATGGTCGGGGGGAGTTGGAGATGGTGATCTCTGATGCCATCATGCGCCACAGGGTGGTTGCATGCGCTGAGGGTAAGCTGGTGGGGAACAACAAAGTGGAAGGGGATTGTATATGTGCGGCCAGCCTCGAAGACACAATTGCTGGGGAAGTCTGCCGGGCTGAGAGGCATGCGGAGCTTCATGAAAGGACGCGAAGCGTAGTTGGCGCTGGAATATTGGCTGACAAAGTCAACACGGGTGTAGGCAGTGCCAGTGAAGAAGATGTCGAAGCCATCATAGGCAACATCGCGCTGGGTGTTGATGATGACGTTTCCTGTGACCTTGGAGCCAGAAGTATACGACTTTGAGCTCCAGTGCTGGTCGAGCTTGATGTCGATGCCGGATTTGGCAGGACGGGGTCTAGTAGACCGAGGTCCGTTGTCCGATACAGCGTTGGACATTGTGATGATTGCAAAAGGAACAGAATGATGCTGATATGAGATTTGACGATAAGATGGGAGGGCAAGGCCAGAGTCATATATATAGTATTCTATATAAAAACAGAAATGCGGCGGTACCGTACCCGTTACTTTGGTTCGTGCTCGAGCTTGCCCTGTCTAGGATGCTGAGGTGCTTACAGGGGGGAGGGGGCGTTGATTGATAGGGGTGTGCGCGCTGTAAGTTGGTGGGACCCAGGGAGCGCGTGCTCTTGTTGCTGGGTCTCGCGAGTCTGCAATAGTTGCTAGATCGTGGTCGAGACTTTGAGAGGAGAGGGTAATTTGGCGATGAGAAGGACAGCTCGGGTGCTGCATTGTGATTATTACGCATTTCCTGGGACGACGGCCCTGCTTTAATATCACTCTCTTTCGGCATAAGGCGTGGGCTTTATTAATCATTCTGATATGACGCCTAAGTTAGCTGACATATCGACAACCACCAAAGTTTGACAGCCGGAAGGAATGTGAGTTGGATGGCAGCCAAAAGCACATCATCAGCCACTATTTTAGCCATGGAGGCGATCTGGAAAGGTTGGGGAACAAGTCTTTTTTGCTTCTATACAAATCAGCTTTAGAGGGGGTGATGAGTTGGAGAAGCCATCAACAAGAACAGGGCTTCAGATTTGGAGTAAGGCAAGATGGGAGCACGGATTGTTGATCATGGATAAGACGATAGCAATATTGAACATCTACGTAATTACACCATTGCTTGACTGCAGTTCGTTGCTATGTACGAGGTTTCCCTTTCCATATCCGACCTCCTCGCAAGTCTTGCCATTGCTGCTCTTCACGAAACACACCCAGAGCGTGTTTGAAGAGCTGGATCAAACAGCAGACCCTCTCTTCTTACCTCAAAGATATCCACGATGAGCTCCATCACGGTACCGGTACCTCAACTGAGTCTGTCACTTACACGGGCGACTCGCTCTGAAGGAAGAGAAGAAAAAAAAATAGAAGTGGGGATATGAGAAAAAAGGCTTCTGAGCCATCCGACCGGGGTTCGACAAATCGTGCATGACTAGCGCCGATGGTGGAGCTGTGGTTACAGGCTCTTCAGTGCCGAAGGGGTCCTTGTTTGCCTTCTCCAACAGATCCCGTTCCTGACTGTGCGTCTGCGTTTGCAGCTGGGGCCGGGTGCGTGCGACTGTGAGTGACCATCTCCAACAGCCCAGTTCAGAGGCTAATAATAAAACATCCGATAGTCGGCTTCAGGTCTTTGAAGCTGCTTGACTTGGTGATTAACTTTGGGTTAAGGTAGGACACTACAGTTCTTGGCGTGGATGAGAGAGAATCCGTTGATCGCCTAATTACCACATGAAATGCTCAATTCAATTTAAACCATCTCTTGAGATCCCTTCCAAGTAAACATTGGAGATGCTGTTCGGGAGGCTCCGAAAAGAGAGTATCACGGTGGCCAGAGAGAGAGTTAATCGGAGGTTCACGGCTGGCATCATCAGGGTACGGGAGTTAAACATTGCATAATAATAGCAAAGCATAGCACAATGCATAAGTAGCTATGATTGACAGGCTGCAAGGCACCTCTAGCCAGCCATCCAGTCATCCATCCATCCATCTTTCCATTTGTTCCATGCTTTCCATGCACTCATTGCATGGTTCTAGCAATTTCTGGTGTGAGCCGGCCCGTCTTCCAAGAGCCTCACCTTCACCCTCGCCCAGCTCCTCACACCATCACAGCTCAAGCCATCTCCAGGCCGGAGCTACTATTCCTTTCACCCTACAAAAATGGGAACAAGATGCAGATATCGAGATCTGGGACGTCACTTGCGCGGCCCAAATTACTGATGCCTTGGATTAGGCTCTTGATGATGACGGTCAACTCACGCAAACTGGGGAAGAAACTGGAGTTGCATGACTTCATGATTCCCCACGTTTTTCGCCTTTGCAATTGTGATGCACCAAATATTTCACTGAGGGTGAAATATGAACCTCTACGGGTTGGTGTTGATCGATAAACAAAGGTGTATGGATATCTGGATGGAAATTTACGAGAGACCTGATACACCTCATCCTCTCTCCATCTCCCATCGCACCTCTCCGGACAACCGGCCGATGGTCTCTTTTGTCTCTCCCTCATGCCGTAAACCGGCGGTCAGAAAACGAGAGCTTGCTTCAGCTGCCGCCTTTCCGTGCCTAAATCAGGACAGGCTACACCACGGAAACGTAGGCGAATATCGTGAGATGTTCTAGAGTCTAAAGCCCAAGAGGGGAGAGTCGCATACTACAGTTCCCATTACATGAGGAATTCCTGTTTCGACCTGGCGCATCAGAGTCAATAGCCTAAGGCCTGGCGATGGCAAATGCTGGGGTCAGAGTCTTAACCTAACCGTTTCGACGTCTGTGCCCGGTTCTCGAACCTGGAGTTTTGGACTAGCTCGCCCGCGATTCCTAACTTTGACTCCATTCCCTACTGAGTCTGACTCTGTCGTCGTCGACACGCAGATGTCGTTGGCCCTTTTTCTCCTCATTGCTATCCCTGTCAGGACGAGACGGGCTGTATAAGCTTTGGAGATGGGGGCGCTTCGCCTGGGGATAGCTACCTAGTGAAGCCCCCCACGAGGCAACGTTAGCGACAGGACCCTGAGTACAACACAGTTCGAATGGTTGCGTGGCAGCGTCTCGTTTTGCATCGTGGGCTTCATTTTCATTTCCCTCCCCCTTCCCCTCAAGGCATTATGTGTTATTGTTACTCACGGTTTTCACCACTCCGTTACACCCCCCAGTCTTGACCCTCCCTCCCTTATCCCTTTCTCCTTCGCTGGCGGTTAACTTTTCCATTTTTTCTCCACTGGCCCCTCCCACCATCAGTTGAGAAGACTCTCCAGGCCACCA
>JAAVUA010000311.1:0-33675 GCA_014898875.1 Fusarium miscanthi
CCCCCCCCCCCCCCCCCCCCCTTTATTTGACCGATAATTGCTAACCAGCTCTAGAACGCAATCTCCTTCGCTATGAACGGAAACATCGCCCTTTCCATGGAGATTGGTTCGGCTTACGCTCTGCAAGTGTGTTTGCTCCAGATCCCCGCGCTCGTCTTCTACTCGGCGTTCTGGCCAGGTGTCCCCGAGGGTGGTGACCCGGCGTTGTATACTTTCTCTCTTCTCTTCCCCCAGTGGGATCTTGTCACTGTCATTCTGTGCGTGTTCTTGCTGAGCTACATGTATGGTGAAGGAAAGAGTAACTACTTCAAGGGCAGCATCCTGATGCTGACCTACTTGGTTGTTATTATTGGCTATTATTTCAGTGGATATACGGACGATGCTATGGGCATGGAGCGATTCGATGTCATGGGAGCTGATGGCAAATACCAAAGCTACAAGACAATCGGTAGATCGACAAGAGGCATGGCATTTCCAGCATGAGTTACTGGTTGGCGAGAAAGGGGTTGAGTAGTTATTTGGGGAGAATGCGCATTTACATGGACTATTAATACTGGACGAACATACACTACATCATACATAGTACATTCGACGAGCCCTTAGATAAAGGGTTTGCATTGTTTGGTGTTTACATTTCCAAGAGGTTAATTGTTTTATGGTGGGCTATTGAGTTTTGAGCATTGGGAATGCGATGGATTTCATTACGGACTGGTCATTGTAAGGTGTTAACATCTGGATTTAGTCTTTCCTAACCACTGTCATTCTATTACAATGACTTTCATCTCAGGGTGACAACGTGATTAAGTCAAGATATGTTACTGATATTGACAAAGGCCTATTATGTATGACCAGATATGATATGTAGTAAAGATACTATGTACAAAGAAGTGACATGCTGCCAGATGTGATATTATATCAATCCCTCATCTCAAACAAGGTGTTTAGTTTAGGCCATGCCGAAGCCAGCGGAGGTCATGACGTTCTTGGCGCTGTTGTAGTCAGAAGCACTTGCAATGGTCTTGCCCTTGAAGTTGCTGAGGAATCCAGTGTTGGTGCCACCGAGAGTACCAGAGCTGCCGAAGCCGTTAAGCTGACAGTTGCGGCCAAGAGAAGCAGCACAAGCCGAGCCAGAGGTGGGAACACCGAAGAGCTGGCCCTGGTAACCCTTGGAGTCAACGGGGTACTTGACGTTCTGGAAGATGTTACCCTCAGCGAGGACAGAGCCAGAGTCGATCTCGAAAGCGTGGTCAGGGACATCGTGGAAGAAGTTGTTGACGGCGTGGAGGAGAGTGTTGCCGGCAACCTTGGGGCCACGGCCGGAAATTCGGTAGACGTAGTTGTTCTTGAAGGTGACGAGGTCGTTGGAGCCGGCGAAGTAGAGACCCCAGTAGTGGTAGTTGTTGCAGCTAGCAGACCAGTTGGTGGTACCATCGATCTTGCTGTTGGAGATGGTGACACGGTTGCAGGCGTTGTTTCCGAGGACAATGTGCTGACGGCCGATGAGAGAAGTGGTAACGTGGTCGATCCAGACGTTGTCGGTGTTGTCGAGGGTAATGGCATCACCACCCCAGACGTATTGAGGGTTAAGCTCAGTGATGTGAACGTTCTGGATGATGACGTTCTTAGAACCAACGATTCGGAGACCCTTACCGCGGATGACACCCTTGGAGCCAACGCCGATCAGGGACTTGTTGGAGCCAACCTTGATACCCAGAATGCCGGCCTTGTCGTACCTGACGTTGACCTTGGGAGCGTTGGGCTGGTAGTTGCCGCACCAGTTGTTCTGGTTGATGGCAGTCTGGCACTTGGATCCAGTTCCCCAGGGGGCACAACCAGTCTCGCTGGCGGTGCCCTCGGTGCCGATGAAGTTGATGGTGCGGTCGAGGTAGATGACTCGGGCGGAGGAGTCGCCGAGGTAGGAGACGAGCTCAGCCGCGGTCTTGGGGTAGACGGCTCCAGCACCGCTTCCTCCTGTGGTGGAGGAACCAAAGCCCTCGGCGCGGGTGGGAAGAGCGCCAAGGACGGAGGGAAGGGCGGCGGCGACCGCGAAGAGGGTCTTGAAGAGAGAAGGCATGTTGATATAGGGAGTGACAGTGGCAGTATGTTATGTGTAAGTGAAGAAACCAGAGACCCAGCTACTGGTTGTACGAGAAAGAATGGAGGAGAGAATACTGAGAGGCAAGTCAAGGAGAGAAAGACATCGTGAAGTTCATATACTAACTACCTATGTCAGTCAGTCCATCGTGTAAGCCAAGCTAGCCTGACCCTCCACCCTATGGAGTCTTGATAAATTACAAGGTATCTATCATACTAGCATCGGACAAAGAAAGCCCCCTTGGCAGACGGGAATTCGGCGAAGTTGACGATTGATTACAGCCTTATTTCGGGGTGCAATGCTTCATCGAGCCACGGACCCTCCCGGCCCATGTTGCCCTATTCGGAAGCGGCCCGGGATGTGATTCGTGGGAATTCCGTCCATGTTTCGGCGCGGTGGGTTATCTGTAGAGCCCACGCCCCCCTATCTAATGTTAATATTCCCAGTGTCAGGGTGTTGCTCTTGGTGGACTTTTTATTTAGATTGTGTACGCCGTGTCGTATCCGTAGAGATAAATGGATTATGGTTATGTATAAGCAAAGATGGGATGATTCTGAAATGGTGATCCCGCGTATTCAGAGTGGAGCGCTTCGGTAGATGAGGCGCCCGGATCCGATGCGGAGGTTCGGCCGGCTAAAGGAGAGCCCAAGATGGAAGGTCCTTCATTTATCACTGTGCCAAGGGTTCTAATATGGTTGATTAGTAGCTGCAACGTTAACTCCATGCATATCCGTAGTGTCACTATCCGTAAGTATTCTAGAACGTAGATTTAGCCTCTACTTGACAGGTGCTCTAAACAAATAGTCTAAACAACTATCTATCGATAGCTTAATTTTAGGGTGACATATCGTGCTTGACCATTCCGTTTCTTTTCGTCCTCCGATTCACTAGTCGCTTATAAACAAAAACAAGTCCTGTGTTTTCAGCTCGGGCTTCTGGTGAGGTTTTGTTTGACAATCAGGTGGTAAAGGGAGGGGCTGTACTAGGCCCATGTGGTGATGGGGCTGTTCAAGCGTGGTACATAGCTTCGTTCTTAGCTCTGTTGGTTCCTCACTCGTGTGAGTGTGTTTCATGTTGATGATTTTCTTTATCTAAGCTCTGGTGTTTTAGCCATTTGACTGAACATAAGCTTTTCTCTGGCTAAATTGCCCTGTTCGTCAACCCTTTTTTGGCTTGCAACTGTCCGGTGTATACTCTGTGAGTATCCTCACCGTGGAGAATGGACTGAGAGCTAGCAGGTTGTTCACTGACTCTCGGGTAGTTTTTGCTTAAAGACTGGAACACACTTATTGTCATGGTCGATGAAGCCTCTGCAAGTCATCTCGAACATGAGCCTACGTAGTCCAAGATATGGGTATATATTGAGTCTTTTTGAACCCGAAACAATGACACTGGAGCATAACTCACCGCAGTGATAAGAAACATACTCCGTACAACCCGGTATACACTTTCAACATTCCACTTCAGCAACATGTCATCCCCATCTAACAGTATGAACAACCAACAGCAGAGTGCTCTGCCCAATCTTCCAGCTGAAATTCTACTTGAGATTCTCGACAAGGATTATCTGGACTGGGAGGACTACTACAACCTTCGCCGTACATCATCTCGCCTATTCCATTTTGCTCACAAGCCCATGTATCAGGGGGGAGACTATTGCGTCTTTCGAATGGCCTGCTTTCGTGGCGACCTTGATATGCTAGCTATTTGTGCTCAGTATCGCGCCGTGCCGACCCAATGCAGTCCGAAGAGCCTGTCTGATGGCCCATTGGGTCTCATTGAGCCGGGAAACGGAGTGTACCGACGCTATGTGGAAGACGAATACCAGGAGTGTTGGCATTGGAATATCTGGGGCAACGGATTCCACGGGCCCGGTGACGTTGTTACACTGGGGTTCTATGAAGGTAACTTTTCTGCTGAGAGATTCATCGAGGTGTGGCAATGGCTGTCAGACCAGGGGTGCCAACTCTTCACTTTTATGAAGCTACCTTCTCTGATCCGCATGCCCTTTCATTGCTTCTCGTTTGCTCTTCTATCTATGCTCCCGACCGCTACTGACAAAGCACATCATCAAGGTATCTGCGACGTCATCCATTTCCTCTACAGTAAGGGTTTGAGAATCCCTCATCCGGACAGGAGACTTTGGAGGAGAGGAACGTGGCCATCTTATTTCCCTTTATCCAGGAGAAATCTCCCAAACATGCTACAGGCTCTGCTACAGACCAACTGCCCTCCCTCCATTCTCGAGCTCTACTTGAGACAGGTCAGCGATGAGGGTCTCGTTTTCAATCATTCGGCAGCATGGGATCCATACTTCAGGGGACTGGAAACTATCTCGGAACTTCTCTACATCTTGTTCGATGACATGTTCGCTCCCTGGATCTATAAGGGCGACGGTACCCGTAGTATGAGCGATGATCTCCAAGCAAAGATCTGCCTACTTACCCAACACCAGGGCGCCAACGCTTTTGAGCTGTACATGCTTCGGGATATTGTAACTGCATTGCGAAAGATTGACGCCAGAAAGGAAAGCCAAGATGGCCTCGTCTTTGAGCGTGATGGAGTATGGTGCTGGTATGAACTATGCATGGCAGTTAGCTACATCTCTGATAAAGATGTTCAAAAGCAAACAGTGGATCTTCACTTCACAAGCCCTGGAGACGTAGAGATGATAACTCCATACTTCCGTATAGGGTGGTTCCCTCCTGATGAGCTGGCATATGCGAGGAGAAAGGTCCTTGAGAAGAGAGCTCTTGAGTCTGGGCAAAATGCCGAAGATATTGAGCTACGTGGGCAGAGTTTATCCACACGTAAGTGGGCTCAAATGACCCTGGATGCTTGGGATTATATCATCTAAACGGGTGTTAGATCGACAGGTAGGAGATGGCAAAGCAAACCATCCGTAGTGTTCCCTTCCAGTAACGGGAGTCTGTAGTCATAGACGTAAGACTTTGTAGCAGTATATATTGAAAAAGAAAATGGTTGTGTCCCTATGAGAATAGTTTAAGAGTCTGTGAAGTTTGGGGTAAGATTGTACTAACTGAACCGAAAGCCTTTCGGGTTTATCCATCATCACACTTAAGAGTCCTAATGGACTCTATCTTGCAAAGCTCTTTTGTAAAGGAGGTGCTTATGTACAAAGCAATAGACTGAAGCGTTTGAGACGTGAGTAGGTATCTATTGGGATTTAATTGATTCCATTTTCACGATCAGGCACCTCTAATCTTTCTATTGTGTGATTCGAGTACTTCTTTGTTGTACAATGGCTTTGTTAGAGATGATGTAGCAAGGATCGTGGCCATGTGCACATTTCTCTTTGTTTTCCCCTCCTCCTTATTCACATTTAGCAAAGACCAATTGAAGTACTGGGGTTGGATTTCGATAGTTATTGTAGAATCCGTGATGAAGAACAGTTGATATGAGCTTATCGAGGTGGGCGGGAAAACATCCACAAGCTCGGAGCTGGTCATCTAGAGTAGAGCGGAACTCAACTTCTTCGTGGTATTTTCTGCCAATAGCAGTAGTAACTAGTAACTGGCAATGATGTGTTCAAAGTTTCGATAGAACAACAGCCTCGATCAAAATTGAAAATAGTTTCTTAGCTCGAAAAGCCCCCGAGTGGCGCTGTTGAGCGAGTCTTTTGCACGGAGTTCTTAGCAACCGATTGCATTTATTCAATGAATACCTGCCGAACAGAGACCTTATTTTGGGCCTAATGGCCTTGTTCATAGGTAAGTTCAATAATTGTGATGCCGTTACCTAGAAGTCTGCGCTTGGCACTGGCAATGACCGCTCCGTGGAGGTGGAAAAACAGACTGAGATATATATTGAGAGTTGTGGGCTGTTGACCCAAGAACTTGTCACTGTCAAGCAATATTGACTTGTGGAAATTTTACCCGGCAATATCTTCAAGAAATTGATCTCAACATTGCACACACCAACCTCCAAGCATCATCATGTCGGTGATACACAACACGAACCAAAGCCTTCTACCTCGGTTGCCCCCTGAAGTCATTCTACTCATAACGGAAGATGATGTTCTTGAGTGGGAAGATCTCCGCAGACTTCGCCATGTATGTTCGTTCCTATTCCGGAGGCTGGGTAGGCGAGTGCTCAAAGACAGAGACTTTTTCTTCTTTCGCAACGCATGCTTCCACGCCAACGTGGATATATTGATCGAGTGTGTGAAGCAAAATGCGACCCCAACCGGTGGTGTCTGGAAACACCCTCATGATACACCAGGCCAGTTTCTAGTCCATGGGTTTCGGGAAGGGAACTTCTCTGTCGAACGATTCAAGCATACCTGGCAGTGGTTGTCAGACAATGGATACGAGCTTCACATGCATCAGCAGTACTTTGGTGACTCGAATGAAAATACTGATACTGCTCTTGGACAATACCGCGCTTTCTCTCCAGATCTGATGCATATGATATGGAGCGCCACCGATGCTGGACATCTTGGAGCAACATACGATGCCATCCACTTCGTCGTCGGCAAGGGGATGGTGTTCCCGAAGCTTCTACGTTTTTCGGATGACGCAAATGGGAGTCCACCACATTGGGGTTTGATAGGATTTATGCTGGCTCCTTATTGCCCGGCTTCCATCCTGAAGCTGTTCTTGAAGCAACTAAGCGACCAAGGCTTGACCCTGAAAAGTCCCATCCAGAACCAGATCTACCGAGGTGAACACACTCAGATATATACATTCACGTATGAATTGTTCAGGTATCATTTCGATCCATATCCCCGTTGGAGGCTAGAGGATCCTCACGGAATAGCAGACAACTTCGGGGACAAGGTCAAGGCGCTGATCAAGTACAACTCTGTCGACAAGGGCGAAGAGCGGGTTCTGAAGGACATTTGGAAGAGTCTTGAGAAGATGGCGCGCAAAAGAATCGAACGAGGGAGCCTAGATTTTGACCAAGACGGGCTCTGGTTCTGGTACGAACTCAACATGTCAGTTTCCTATCTCGCTACCGACCGTACAGTCCTCAAACGCATGGCGCTCGATCGTCAAGGTTTCCCTAGTCTCGAAGGTGCCACTCTTCACGTATTCGAACACCACAATGAACACTGGTACCCTCCAGAAAGATTGTGTCTTATAAGAAAATCGATTGCCGAGGACAAAGGGCCAATTGACCCTTCAAAATTTGAGGACCGGACTAAAGGTGACTGGTACAATATGCCCCTGCGCGACTGGGACTTCTTTCTCGTCAATGACTTCTCTGATTGTAAGGGCTCTCTTGAGCACAAGGCAACTGAAGATGCTTGGGCTAGGTTGAGAAGGATGAGAGATGGGATCCCGGATCACATACCTTACTAGGCGGCTTGTGAATGGTATGGTTGGTACTCAGGGGTTTTCATGAGGTGTTGAGGTCAAGGACTGGAGAATACTAGCAGATGAGATGCCTTGGGAGCTTGTGAGGTTGGTTTTGTTTTGGAGGTTTGGCTGGAGAGAGATAGAGAGAGTACATCATTAGGGAGATTGAGGAGCTTACAATTCAACATTGTGCCTCACATTATTCAGTCTACCAAAATTGTGTTTGAAGTTGCAGTAGACCTCAGTGTTTATTGCTGGTGCCTTTCATAGGCCACCAATATGTCACAGTTCATGCAGTGCCAATACACTACTAAGTAACCTAAACTTGTATTATTTCTTTAATAGTGATTCAAAGTCAACAGCGAACTACTAACCTACCTCCTTGAGCAGAGTGTCTCTTTCTATTGGGTATATAAACCGCTGAAGTCCTATCACTTAGTGGAAACTTCCCCTCTCTCTGCCTTTCATCACCTCAAGGCTCAACACGGAGTATGCACGATCTGCATTGCCTTAATAGCGACACTGTATCATCGGTATGTCGCCCATCATGCCATCACAACCAGCAGGCAGAGCAGATGATTTCGAACTCCCACCAAACGAACCCACGGTAATTGGGCCCCACGAAAGAGATATCACTACGACTATTCACGGTGAGCGTATGAATGTCGATGCCCCTGGTCGAATGCGATTTCGTAAATGCTACCTTTGGAGTACCCTTCACTAATCAGCCGGTCGACAATGGTACTTGCACGTGAATGGCAAAACACCTAAGATCTCCAAGGTGCACGTAGTTATCTTCCGCCAGTGCAAGCCTCTCCTCTCCCATATTCTTCTCCAACTCCAAAAGCCAGTGATTGCAAACTCGACCGTAGCCATTAGAAGATGTTTGACCCGTCCTGGGATATGATCTCACGTACTGTCATTCAGGTTAACCTCCACGGTAACCTGAGGGTCTCGCAGTACACGTGAAAGCTGTCGAATAGTGTAGTCGTCTTATGATGGCTTTATGGAAAGTGATCCTAATTTTTAGAAGATATTAGTATATACTTAGCCTGAGTTTATAAAAACTTATTTTCACCTTTACTTTGTGGCCCGTAATGAGACAGGTTTGGAGAAAATTGAGGCGAACTCTTAGTTGCTTGGATCGTGTCCAGATCTTCTGCCTTGATACTTGGCAGGATCGTCGCCAATGACCAGTCCGATTTCAATGAATTGTTCGGCCTTGCTATGTGGCATGAGTTTAGTTTCTTCAGGGAGGGAGACGCCGGCATTTGCCTTTATGGGGACCATCGGACGTACTCAAAGGTAGCATTTACGAAACCGTATTAGACCTGGGGGAAAATGTCACTAGAGGATAGGACCTCTGGGGTAACAATTGCTTTTCTTACCAATGGTTAACATTTCGCAAGGCCTCAGATATAGCACTGAATGAACTTTTGACAAGCGAGTACTCGTCAAGACTTATGGTATAGTCCTTCTAAATCACCGAAGGCTCAGTAATTGCCGTAATCTTTTGTGTAAAGCGACTGGCTGCCCCTGAACCATCGGAACACGATCGAGTCGTTCGCCTCGTCCCTCAAATACACTCTGCGAAACTGGACGAATTGTGGAATACCTTTATTACGGTTGATGTCCACCAAGGCGCTTATTTCCTTTATTTACTAGTATCGGTAGTAGTGTAGATAAAAGAGAATATGAGAGACAAGACTTGCGTTCATGGCCGTTCTAACTCTTGGTCATTAAACAAAGACAACTTCAAGATGGGCTTGGTTCTCGACAGCCGGTGTAGGTCCTGTTACTGCACAGGATTTCTTCCCCTCAGTACCTCACGTCGAAAGACACGATGAATCAATGTGTTACCAATGTCTGAAGTCTTTGATATTCCTTGTCTTTGTGGGCCATTTTGTCGTGGCCAACGCTATACCGACACGGACTCACTGGTGAGATATACGGCTATAAAACAGATGACCCAAGACAGGAGGTGCTACAAATCCAACAACCGAATTCCCTTGCAAACAAAACAAAAACAAAATGTTGGCTACAGACGCCAATACCAAGACCCAGCAGGCAGATCTGCTTCGGTTACCCAATGAGCTTCTCTTCTTCTTCATCATCGACGATCAGGACCTGAGCTGGGAAGATCATTTCAGCATTCATCACGTGTCATCTCTATTCTTTCAAATGACCTTTAAGCAGGTCTTTGACGGTAAGAGAGATCTTTTCAAGCATGCGTGCTCTCGCGCCAACATCAATCTCATGATGGCGTGTCTCCAACACAAAAATGATCCTATCTGTCAACGCTGGGGACCTGATGAGGAACAATACCACACACCACTTGATGTTCTCTTACAAGGGTATCTGGGTGATCACTTCTCAGGTGAAAAATACGTCCAAGTAGCCGAGTGGTTGCTGGAGAACGGGTATAGTGCGCGCCAGTTCAGATGGGATGAGGACTCTGCAACTTGCTCTGTTTTGCCCCCAATCTTGCTGGCCAAGCTTTCAACGGCAAGAGATGCCGATCACCATCGCGAGATCTGTCTGGTAATCAAGTTCCTTGTCGATATGGGATTCGAGTTACCGTCTAAATTTCTAGGGAGGGTTGATCCCGAGAAAGAAGACCATTCGAAATACCGGCCAATGCTCCACTGGACTTGGGATTTTAGGATAGAAACGATGATACAATCAGCTTGCCCGCTGTTTCTATTCGAGGTCCATCTGAAGAAGGCGATTCTTGAACAGCAGTTCCCTCCCAACGTTTTCCCGCCATATCCACGGTATTACGCTCGCAATCAGTCATGTCTCATAATCGACGACCTGGTTAGAATTATTTTCGACGACTTGTTTTCGCCGTGGATATTCAAAGGAGAAAGCCCCAGCTACTTTGGCGATGCCTTTGAGGCCAAGATAGAACTGATGTCGGAGCATAACTTCATCAGGAGTAATGAGGAATCAGTGCTCCAAGATATCGCCAAGGCTCTACGAAGGATCGAATCAAGGCACAGAGAGAATGGGGGTCTCAGCTTTGAGCGCGACGGCGTATGGTGCTGGCGTGAGCTTTGCACTTCAATCAGCTACATCTGTCTCGGCTACGTCAAAACCCTCCAAGGTGCTCTGAGGGACATACCACCTTGCTCAGGTAGACATGAGTTCCTTCGCCCCGTACAATGGTATCCCCCTGACGATATAGCCAATTCCCGAACATGGATAGTCAAAGACATTCGTCATAAGCTTGATCCGTCCTGTTTCGAGGACAACACGGACGATGACTGGGCTAATATGCCTCTAGATGCTTGGAATGTTCTTCTGAGAGGGGACCTGGAGAGACCGGGCCTTACAGAGGGGGGTTCGCGACAATTACGAAGGCTGTATGAGAGGCGCTATTTTGGCCGCTGAGAACAGTCTCACTTATGCCCATGTAAGTGTAAGGCGTCTTTATTTTGGTGCTTCGGTGGTTTCAGAGAATCCGGGCCTCAATTTGAATTAGATCGTAGCAAAATAAAAATGAAAAACCCACGCAGTCCTTCTCTCTGACCATGTGACAAAATGCTACCTTAGTAGCGACCCCCAGCACCTAACGCTCTCCTTGCTCTTTGTCCAGCCACTCCAGCTACTCAACAATATAACCGAAGAACAAATTACGGCCGGAAGCTGACTCATTTATATGTTCCAAAAACTCTAGGTACTTGTTTATGAACTCACGATGAGCAGTTACTCTTATCCATACCCAGCATTATTGATCTCATACACATGTTTCCACGAGACTCGATACGCATTTTGTCCTCTTACATGATCATATATGTCCAAGTGCAACCGAACAAACAACGATGCAAAGAAACAAAGAAAAAGATAAGTCAAATGTAACACTCAGGGGTGACAAGACGAATGCTCCGTTGTTTAAAGTCGCATGTCATGTTCAATAGCAAACAGCCCTTTCTTCCTCAACTCAACCCTACCTTGCAGTTGATGTAGCGAACAGGATTCATTTTCCAAGTTTCTCACTATGTTCCTGTCGAAAATTGTTCGTCTTTGTGAGTATAAAATGACACTCATCTGTAGTATCAACTAGAGATCAAATTACATACACATCCCCGTCACTTCAAGAAACTCGAGCAGCATCTCCCCTCTCAGAAACCATCATCTCTGGACTATTTCGTACAACCAAAATCATGTCCTCACAACAAAACTCACCTACCTCTGCCTCTGCCTCCGGCTCTGGCTCTGGCCTCGTTCCACGCAACACTCTTCTCGGCCTCCCGGAAGAGCTTCAAGCACTGATCGTCGATATAATCAACGAAGACACTGCCACAAACGTTGATACGTTGTGCAAACTGACACTGACCTGCACACATATGCATCGGATTGCCCGTTCGTATGTATTCCATGCCGCAAACTTTAGGGTATTTCGGGGGGCTGTTCAGTCGGCCTACGTGCCGATGATGCGCCGCTGTGAAGAATACGGCGCCGCACCGGTCCATATAACCTGGCCTGTAGGACCGTCGTGGAAGGAGTATCGACCAATCGAGGCAGTACTCCTCAACTTGGAAGAGCGGCCAGATAGCCAGCGAAGCGAGCAGCTGCAGAACAGAATCCGAACAAGTGTCTACGAAGCTGTGAAGTGGCTCCTTGAGAAGGGCGCTGATGCGGAAGCGAGCTTGGTAAGTGAATCGCTCAACGGTTTTCGTTATGTACGACGGGACATGGGTCTTGGACATATGCCCACACGACTCCTGAAGCTGCTCCAAATTAACATTGGTAGACCTGGAGTTGAAATTTACCTCGACATGATCGAGCTGTTGAGTAGTTATGGCTTTCCGAACCCAACTCGACCCAGCGCTCTTGAGGGCGTGTTAGCCACCGACGTGATCCCGTTCTACCATCCGGCGTGTGACTGGGCGGACACGCGTCCATACCCCTTTGTCAACGGTGCGATAACAGAGACTTATTTCACAGAGTCTCCGATCGACCTGGCACTCAAGTCACACATCCCGCCTCGTCTGCTGGAGTTGATGCTGAAGGAGTATGCCAGTCGAGGTGTCAGCCTACTAACATTGTATGACGAATGCCCAGAAGGTCTCAAGAAGACCTGTAGGGGAAGAAGAGCTGGAAGAGATGATGACTGGGTGGGCGTTAGTTCCATTGGTACGCTCATCGGGAATCTTCATGCTGATTTGCACAGCACATCGGTGACATGTTGGAAGGCATCGTATAATGGGGAAATCGCTGACATTTTCCGGCAGAAGCTCGACCTCATGGTCGAGTACGAGATGGTTGACGTGGCTGAGGAGGCTCTGCTCAAGAGTATCCTTGGGGCTCTGGATAGCATAACAACTCAGATGTCTGCGACGAGGCGTGTACTCCCTTGGCAGTTCAGGTCCTCGTGGGTGACGCTATGCGAGGCAGTACGACCCTATTGCACCGACGAGTATAATTTGCGGCACGATATAAACGGCACAATTGTTCGAAACGGACCCGGGCGCGTCCATGAGTTCGCTATTGATACTCAGTGGAACCCATGGTATATGTGGTTCGTGTGGTCAGATGCACGCAGACGTCTTCAGCTGACGAGGCGGAAGATCAGTGCAACTGACTTCTCCGATGATGAAAGGTTCTTCTGGCAGACGTGCTATGGGTATGAAATTGAGTTCATACTCGGGTACTTCGACCGTGACATTGTCCAGCCTTGGTACGAAGTTGATGTGGACGAGTGGTGTCGGCAGATGCTGGAAACTTTTACTGAGGACGGGGTTCCAATTGACTTGGAGGTAGATCTTCGCCGCTGGTGCGAGTCCAAGCAAGGAGAGTATGATGCAGAATCAATCTCTTTTGAATGGTGGAAGCAGCTCACGAGAATGCAGTGAAAGGAGTTGCTTGGGCGAGAAACACTAGGTCTAGCTGGTAGGGGGTTAGCATTCGCGATACTGGGGGATAACTAGGATCAGGCGCTTTTGTTAGGCTTTCGCCACGAACGAGCGCTGGACGCTCGCTGTTGAATTGATTGGATAAAAAAGTTCTCATTGAAGCTATCACGAGTGATGATTAGAGGTTGATGTGATGTAACGATCAGGGTTGAGACAAGAGGGAGGGCACTAGACTAGAAGCAGACCCCAGTGAACTTACTGAGCCACCGCTTACGGGAGCGACGGGATCTACTGTATCTTATAGCAAAAGTATAGTACAAGTAACTTTTGGTTCACAGCCCAAGGCTCTATAGAGTCTAGTCTGTCCTTGATTACTTTGGGTTCCATCGAAGGCAGATGAAGGAGGGGTCGGTTGGGTTTTGTTTGCCTGTGATCTGTGATCTTTGGTTCTTGTTCTTTGAACAAGGTTGCTTTTTTTCTATACCGACCTTTGAGTTTTTAGCTCTACTACCTAACCTTGGACTCTAGAGTCATTCACTCTTCTCTTTCATCTTTCTTCTCTTCTCTTCTCTTTCATCATCTGTCGGCATCTTTATGATATAACTACCTACGGAGTACCCTGCCCAGAAGCATCCATCTCCACTCTTTACAAACATCCCTTCAACCAACAACACTCATACGCCCACCCACCCCCCATACCCATCACTCACATATAAAAGTACTGCATCGAGTAATCCTATGGATCGCGATATATCATGACAGACCAACAACCTCGAGACACCCCCACTGCTACCGCCACTGCCACTGACTCTCCTGCTGCAGCCCCCGCTGCTCCATCTTCCCCCGCTCCTCAGGCTGAGCTCATCCCCGCAGAGGACCCTGAGGTGCGTCCCTCTCTTACATACATAAAGCGTTCAAAACCTGTAGAGTGATAATCATTGAGAATTAACACATTGTGTCTTTTTTTGCCGTGTTTGTAGGATACTTCCGATATTGATCGTTATGAAATTGATTCAGCTCTTGGGTCCGATGCGTGAGTTTATTCCATATCTCGTATGTCTCGCTCGTTACGCTCAACTCACATATCCCGCTCAGCGCCAGTTTCTTGTACCCGGACTCGGTGACGGCGAGCATTCTCGAGTACAGAACTATTCAAGGGAGAACATATCACAGCGATCGCTATGCTAGTGAATATGTCATGCCGAATGATGAGCAGCAGCTCCAATCGGTAGACATCACTCATCACTACCTCACCATGCTGCTAGATAACAACCTCTTCTTGGCGCCCATATCGCCTCATGTCCAGAGAGTTCTCGATGTCGGAACTGGTTCCGGAATATGGGCAATGCAAGTCTCCCTCCCCGCGTCTCAGTCTCGGTTCGTTCGACTGACCTGACCTGTCTTCAGAGACTTTGCAGATGCATATCCAAGCGCAAAAGTAATCGGCTCAGACCTCTCACCGACCCAGCCTGAATGGGTCCCTCCAAACGTGCACTTCGAGATCGCAGACGCAACTCTCGCCTGGCCCTGGAAAGACAACTACTTTGACTTCATCCACATCCGCTACCTTTTCGGATCAATCCAAGACTGGCCCGCCCTCTTCCAAGAAGCATATCGCTGCTGTGCATCTGGTGGCTGGGTCCAATCATGCGAGGCTGACATACACTTCTACTCCGACGACGGAACGACGGACAGCGAGCCTGCACTCCAGACGTGGGCGGATCTGTACGAGAAAGGCGGCGCAAAGACGGGGAGGACTTTTTTCCTTCAGCAGGAGGCGCTGCAGGAGAGGAGTATCACAGAGGCTGGCTTCACGGATGTCAGGATATTTGATTACAAGGTACGACGGCGGATTTGTTTGAGGTGATACCTGCTGACGATGTTTGGGCTGCAGCTACCTGTGGGAGGATGGACCAGTAATCGGAAGCTTTTTGCGCTGGGCGAGTACGTCAGGTTGACTTTGGAAAACGACATCGAGGGTATGTATCCGGCATCGCATATTTTCGCTCGCTCGCTGACCCGTCGCAGGATATACGCTGTATCTTTGGCATAACGTGCTGAGCTGGCCGAAGGAGGAATACCCGCAGTTTCTTGCGGCGATGCGAAAAGCGATCTGTAATCGGAGGGTTCATGGATACATGATGGTGCGGTACGTTTACGGGCGAAAGCCTTGAGGCGACGAGGTATCAACGAATGCGACGAGTAATGAGAGCATCGGGGTAGGGCGGACAGGCGAGCATATAGAGCGCCAAGGTCGTGGGTATGGGAACGACGGAGTGCGTGGGTTTGGATCCAAGGCGTAGTTCGGGCAGGTCTCTCTAGAGAATATTTAATCGGTAGGACAATCGGGAATAGACATGCACTCAAGACTTGTGCACATCAACGCGAGCGACGTGACGATACCGTTAACAGTATTCCCTGGCGGTGGCGCAAAAGAAGCAGTCACCGTAACAACACACGTAAACATCACAGCTTCTTCCTCACCCCCAGGGCAAGCCCCAGCAAGCAACGAAAAAGAGAAGTAGAAACACGCCTGTCAGACGTCCATCAACACCCACCCCGAGCGCGCGCCCGAAGGCAAGACCGCAATCAGGGTCGAGATCATCAAATACAACCGTCTCTATACAGCCACCAGCACGAGGCAAGCGACCGCCATCCTTGCGGACAGAGCGAGAGGACCAAGGTATTCACTCTAGGGTGTCGAGGATATGCACTCATCAACCAGGGTGGGATCTGTGGCTCTTTTAGGGAACCAAGAGAAGGTCGAATACTATAGAAATGATTCTCTGAAGTATTGTCGACATGAAGAAGAAAAGAAGAAAAAGTCAAAAGGACGGGAGGGAAGGCGCGCTTTTATAGAGAGGCTGTGGGGCCCGGGATCACCTGCGCTTCACCGCCTAAAAGTTGTTGGCAGAATTATTTTTTTGAGCCGCAGGGTTTTGAGGGACGTGGAGACTTTGATTGGATGGTGGGCTGTGGATTGGTGATCCACCGCAGACGACTTTCAGATGCGCAGCGAATCACAGCGTGGAGAGAGTGGATGCTGCAGTGATTTTTTTTCTGCGCGATGCGAGAGCTTCGATTCTTTGAAGTGGATCGCTTCAGAGGTTTGCGCCGAAATTGATATCAAATGCGGGAGCAGAATGCGACTGCATGAATCATTGCGCCGAGAGGGTAGGCCGTGCTTGACTCTGTGATGTCTTCGGGACTTGGATTGGAACGGACTTCGGAGTTGATGTTGTGTAGTGCGGTCAAGATTTGTACATTATTATGTATAACCTCTGCTTCAAGATATGTATGCACTGGATGGTAAATTGTGAAGTTATTGCTAACGCAGGCACATTCATTGTGACTGAGCGTTGAGCGCATCGTCTTGTTCACTGCTTGTGCTCACGAACATTCTTCCCTTGCAATGTCTCCTCGATCTACCATATCTTGAACTGAGTACCATCCTAAGTATGCTGGAATAGCCACGGAAATAAATTCATCTACTACGGACAGTCTTATAACTGGTCTTGAGTTATAAAGCAAGATGTTGTGAAAACGCTTCTGGTTAGTCCTCTCTACCCTACAGTACCTGTGCTCGAGAGAAATGCTCAGGTTACGAAGCAACACCATGTGGGCATACCATTTCTAACAAATGCTCATGAGTTTAACGGTAGAGCTGTAAAATTTCATAATTGACTTGGATGATCGCTGAAACCCCGCGGCTCGTATTAAACATGCTAGATACAACATTACAAACTCGCATCGCGATCTCTATACAAAACCTCTCTCTCAATCCACCCTCTGACCTCCTCTCCAACCAACCCATCTAAACTACCCTCACCACTCTTGACAACCTCCCTCACCCGCGAACTACTCACGTCACCATCGCCTTCCCTTCCCTCAACCATCTCCACCCTCTCAACCCAAGCTTCATCACCGCCAACATCCCTCACCATCTCCTTCGTCAACCACGCTCTCTGCTCATCGACTCCTCCCCAGGTCTCATCCGGCCTTGTTGTGACTCTCACCTTGCACTTATCGAAGAACGGCCCTAGCGCGTTTTGGATACCTTCATTGTAGTACTTTGGATTAAAAATGCGGACTATCGTGTCAAACCCTGCGAGGAAGGTCTGTGTTGGTTGATCCCCGTCTTGTGTAGCATAAAACCCCGATTCTGATATGGCTTTCGCCTTATCGTGAAAGAAAGGCATTGTCGTGACCGCAACATCGATCTCTACACCCTCATCAAGCAACTCCCGCCCCATCGCTTCCATCATACTCAATCTGATGGGAAAACTCGCCGGCTTCGGCGCCTTATCAGCATTATTCACCGACAGCAGCACCATCAACCTCTTCTCCCCTTCTAGTCTCAGAGCAGAGCGTGCCATGCTTGCGTGAGCCAACGTCGGGGGATTGAAGCTTGAGTCCAGGATCACAAGATTCTGTAGTGGGCGGGTTGGTCGGCGCGGCGTGGGGACATTGGAAGTGTGGGGTAGAGTGCAGAGCACGCGAAATGAGTCTTGGGAAGATTGGAACGATGTGAGGGCGCGAGAGAATGATACGACGAGTGACCGAGCTTCTATCAAAGGCATTTTGGGGTTTGGTGAGTCTTTGGTGCTCATTGTGTGGTGATGTGATATGATGTGAGGGAGGGACGAGGTTGTAAGTTGTGAGATCAAGCAGTGCACCGACGTGGGGCATCGCCGATCGACTGGGGTGAGTGAGGCCAATGTTCACAGATCGCTCTGGTATACCTACCTAGGCTATCTTCTCTATATGCACGGTGGTTTTATGCTTTAGTCTACTTTAAAGGCCTGGGATATAGTAGATTATAACCGATAATGGAATTCTGGGCTATGCTGCTATACCGTATGTATTGATCTGCCCCTTGAAGTGAGTAGCCTTCGGGTCTGTGACGCCGCATCTGTCGTCATTCGGGGCTTTTCTCTCATTTTCCGTGGAGAATTCTATCATCACTATCGTCAGGGCAACCGAGTTATCCCTTAAGATGTTTGACCACGGCCAGCTGGAATCTCGCCAAGGTCTTGAGACAAACTCGGACTTTGCAACCTCGAGCTGTTTGTTGAGATCCTCAGTGATTACGATTGCCTTGGTGAGTTCCTCCTCAGCAGGCCGCCAAAAATCTGTGATTCGCTCAAGACGCTTCTCAGCAAGAGCAATTCTCTTCTTGAGTTCATCGTTCTCTAGGTTGTTCTTGAGCCGAAGGCGGCTCCCTAGATTCTATGGTGTCCTAGTCCCGCATTCCTTTTCCCAGTGTCGAAATCTGCTTCACCACGGACAATTGATTGCTCGAAAAGCCCGGGACACTCGGGACCCCAACTCTCAAGTGACTGAGTTCAGTGGCCAGTGGAAGCTTGGTGCCTTTACGTTGATACAAGCCTCAAGTAAAAGGTCATACTGTTGATGGATGCTAGGTTTTCGAGCTAGATCTGCTGAAGTCCTTTGCATAGAGACAGATATACCTGCCATGTTCGTTCAAGAGATTACAGCTGCTCCATGTTGGGCTGAGCATTCTGCACGCATTGCAGAAGAACCTCAATCCTGGCAGGCTCCTCAATTTGAGAAAGTAATTATGGTCGTGGCTTGAAGAGCGGGAGAGTGGACTTTGTTCAAGAGCATAGCATATCCCATGCCACCCTCCAAATGGTAGCGATACCAGGTCCTCGGACCTCAATCCCATGATGGTGTGGTTTCTCTGTTTCCAGGAGATCCTTCTCAGAGCGGATCACCCATACTCTGGCAAATTGACTCGGTAAGCATTTCTGTGAAGGTTGTCGATGCAGATGTATGAGGAAGTCTGTCACATCAACCCAAGCCGCTCAAGGTATTCCATCCCCCGAAGCTCCTCTACCATGACACTAAAAAATAACTATAAATGTATGTAATAATAGGGAACAAGGTACTGAAAGCCATAAAGAAGCGCCGAATCACCATGAGGGTCCGGGCTATGTCTCAACTCCCCTTGGAGGCTCGTTTCTTGAGTAAACAGACTGCCGATGGCTATATAGCAGCAATCAATACTATTCAAGGGTCAGTACAAGCTTTCAATTTGAGACTGCTAAAGGTGAAAGATCGACTTCTTAGGTTTAGTTGGACACAAAGGAGATGAATGATGGGAATGTTCCTCGAGCTTCTCTGTCAGTCTTGGACTTGGCTTTTATTGTCTTGTCGAGGGGTTTGGGTAAATTGTGCATCCTTCACAGCCAGGAAGGAGAAAAATTCTGTATGCACAGCGAACACGGCACACATTCTCCCTCGCAGGAGTAACTTATAAGCATCCAAGAGGCTGTCCTGGTTGTCAATTATGGCAGCGTAAGTTCCCTCGAGACTAGGATCCTTGATAATAACACGGCTTAGCATCTCTGTCTTTCATTTCTCCATTGGTGCGAGGCATTTCCCCTATGCCTCAGGGGTGGGGTTTCCCCTAGTACTAGGAACCCCGATAATGGTGTCGAGGCGAGGGAGGGGAAAGTAAATGTGAGGCCGGTATGGAACATTTAGAGGATATTCGGGGTTAACATCCTCACATATAACTGCATATATAATCATTCTAGATGGAGACTCTCCTGGCGTCCACCTCCGGAAGAATTGTTCGCAATTCTGAGCCCAGATACACATGGGCAATATAATAGCCAAGTCATGACTTTTGGATGGAAGCGGACTGAGATCTGTCTGAGAGTTGTCAGGTCTCTAAGATGGTCTGCAATGACACAGAGTCGGCTGCTTATATGCATCTATGAGGGGTTGCTACGGACTTCCCGAGGGCTTACTCTGACACGGTTGAGTTTGCCATGTTTGGAGTGTTTTGTAGGAGGGGGTTGAGGATGGTCTGATGATCAGTGCCCCCATGAAGCAGTGAAGATCTAGATTAGGATTAGCATCACGGATTTAAGAAGTAGACGGAGGCAGTGCTCACATATATGTCACCTGCCTTGAGACTTGAGGTTGTCCCCCGTACTCATGGTTAAAGTCTTTTTTAACTATGGGATAGATGGATAGATGTTGGGATATTGAGGGGGCTTCAAGAGAGTATGAAGAAAAGTCCATAGATGTTGAACTTCTCATTGGAGATGTAGAGCTTTCACAGCTGTCCCATTCTTGGATAGTGCCAAGTGGAATGATGAGAGAATAGAAAAAGAAGAACGAAAGAAGAAGACAGATCCATGGTATTTATACCCAGAATTTCAAGCTCCGAGAGAATTCACCTGGTCTAAATCTTTGCCAATTACAGCCTGTTTGCACATATCAAAGACCAGGCGTCAGTTTGACCACTGTTTGCCAAGCAGAACAAATCACCAAATAACACCCTTTAGCACAAAGTTTGAGTTTCTCTAGAAAACCAAATGTAATTCATCAATTGATTCCAACATTCTAAGAAGGGCTGTCGAGTTGTGGAGCAAAGCCAGCTCATCTCAGTTCAAACACCAAGCACAGCAATTGATTGTAGCAACAACTCATCCGCAAAGAATACGCAAATGGCTCAGTTTGGAGACAGAAACAAGGCAGAAACCAAAAACGATAAGCAACCATGTCACAAGATTGTGGGAACTGCAATATCACTGAGAAGATGTATGCTTTTACAGAGACAGACCGGAAAAGGGGTAAACCTCTAGAGACAGAATCACTAGCACATTTGTCGAGTGGCATACCTAGAGCGCCTCTAAACTTATCATAATATTGCTCAAGTTTATCCTAATCTTGCCGAAGTTGTCCTGAGATAGGCAGCGAGGCATTTTGACAACTCTTTGTCGTCAACTCACCATTAACCTCACGAGCAACCAGAACGATATTGAACCAAATAAGACCATTCTGCCTAAATCTTGACTGTATAATTGTCAAAGCCTCATAAAAACAAGGCAAAGACCGAACAAGAACCCGAACTCCTTTATACACCATGCATCTCGCCATCACCTCATTTCATAACATTCACTCAGCGCTCTGCCCATCCATGACACCCCCAGAGAACCACTCTGCCAGCGTACTAAACCGATCCTCGCTGTTCTCCAAGTCCATCTTGAAAAGATCATGCTTGCCAGCCCGTTCCTTCTGCCCCTCGCGCATCTTGCGGATCATGTCATTCTCCGGTGCGCATTTGGGACACTCAGCATCGCCGTCGTTGCCGCCGTTTCGAACGCAGCGTTGATGGAAGCTGTGTTTGCAGAGGAAGTGGACGGCTGGTAGGTCAAGACGCTGGCTACAGTCTGAGCACCATGTTGCTTGGAAAACAGCTGGCTTGGAGCCCAGGTCTGCAAGCTCTACGCGGCGCTTTTCTGTATCGCCCCGAAGATTGTTGATGCGGTTTCGGTTGGTAGCAATTTCCTTGCGCTCTCTTGTGATTGTTTCGTGAAGGTATGGCTTGATCATGCCCATGGTGGCTACGCCACCGCCTGAAGATTGACCAACAAGTGTTTGGATAACTTGCAAAGGGGCCATGAGCCCATCTTTGTCGATCTTGTTTAGCACGTTGGCCAACTCGTCAGGCCCGGCTTCCTCCAGTACTCTTTGGTCAGAAGTGAGATATGCCAGCGCAGCTGGATACAACTGTGGTTCCTCAGGACCATACTTTCTAAGGGCCTTCATTGCGCCTCGTGTGTCCTTAGCTGATGTGTAAGATCTGAAAATGTCAAAACGCAGTCCTGCCTGTTCCTTGACAAGGATAGTTCCGTCTTGGAAATCTGCAAGATGCGATAGAAGTAGAACATTCGAGCTTTCCATAGGCACATGTTCGCCCTGAATGAGCTTCTTTGCTTTGGCCTCCCATTCCTCCTTATGATCCTGCCCCTTCTTCTCGCTTGCCTTGTACAAGTACATCTCAAAGAGAGTAGTATAAAGATCTGTTCGGTCACTCGACTTGAGCTCCTTTTCTTCGAGACACGCTTCGAGAAAGACGATAAACTCATCGGGGTGGTCGATGAACGATGAGAATGCGGTTCTTGGTGGTGGAGGGGTATACTTTGGTGCAGGTATATCGTCATTATCCACGATAATGTTCCCATCGCTAACCACAGCCCTTGTGTTTCCGACTGTGCCAGGAGATGCGACTGAAGATGTATTCATATAAGGTAAGGGCAGCAGATTGGACAAATTCTGAACAGCGCTGGCCGCCCCAGCTGCAAAGCCGCCACTGGCGGGCGTATCAATCTCGGGTTGTACCGTCAAAGTGAGCCGAGGTCGGTAATTTCCTGTATAGTAGTCCACGAACAACTTGGTAGCATCTTGAGGACAATTCTCAATGAGCACTCGGGCGTATTTTTGTAAACAAGGGTATGCCTGGATATATTAGCCATTATTCACTTCGGCAGGCGCTGCCACGTACGATGTCAGGATCTTGACGCCAGACATAGTCGAGGGCTTCAGCATAGTTCTTGGAGTCCTCTATCAAGATATCCACCACAAGATCGGTCTCGCCGTGCTTCTTAGCAAGATATGCAGCTTGCTCGTAGTACCCGCCTTGGCGACACATAGCAATTGCTGTATCAAGATCAAATTTGAGGTCGCCAGGAGACTTGATAAACTTTTCAAGCTTGTTGATGTCTTTGAGCTTTGCATAGCAGTTGAGGAGAAGGGTTGTGTGGTCCGCAGTCGCTTTCCGATGCTCATGGAGTTGTTCCAGATATTGAATTAGGTTGTAAATGCGTTGCGTGTCAAGGTACTAGGAATGTTAGCCTTGCTCATGCATAGAGACTAGCTACTCACCTTGCGAATGACCTGTGATGGCTCGGTTGTATCAATGGCTCGAATAAACTGAACCATCGCGCCATCATAGTCAGCCTTTTGATATAAGTGATCGCCGAATCGACGGTAAATAAGGCTTTGCTGCTCATTGTCCATTCCAGACTTTTGGGCCAGCTCGATAGCCAAAGGAAACATGTTCCTCTGATACAGCATCTCCAGCCGCTGCTGCAGGCTTTTCTCATGATACCGGTAAACCTGATGAAGTTAATAAAAGACCACCAAAACTGGCAGACTCAACTTACCTTGCCATCTTGAAGGACTGTGAAGAAATCACCCCAGATGTCAATAAAATGGCCCACAGGCGACATCAAAGTCTCTGTATGACCGATAACTCGAAGGTCCATATCCAATAACACAAAAGACGACGCATTGAATAGCGAATTAGTAGTAGTATTACCAAAGCGTCGCCTCATTGCCTCAGAATCCTTTGCAGTGCTGCTCGCGGGTGGGCACGCAAGCGCAACATATTCATTGTAAATATCAATCTTGCTCTTTGGCGATTCATACGCTTTGGGCGGCCCTCGACCGTCCAATGTGTATGTGTAGATCGCATCGTCGCGCGCAACAATGACGCCGTCTGTATTTGGATCACGCGTCATGCAGCCCACTGCACATCCGGCATCTTCGATGGTCTTGGGCGGTAATCCATGGCCCTTTTTGGATAAACCGAGCTTCAATATTCGTGAGGTCGTGGAAACAAACAAAGTGGTGAGTTTTTGTACCGCATCCCATGCGAGCACAACACCGGTGATAGGCTCTTCTGATTCGAAAACGATTCGTTGTTTCGTACCAAGATCGTGGACCAACTCGCCTCGGATTACGGTGACCGCGCCATTAGTGAATCCCACAGCGATTTGTGTAAGATCCTCCGTAGCCGCAAATGCAGATATCTTCAATCCGTCAGCTTCCAATGTCGTATCAAACTCCCTTTAAGACTCACAGGAAATTGCCGTCGGTTATTGTTGATCATGACCGTGCTCAGACATGTCGGTGTGTTGGTCTTCTTAACAAGCTTGTCGAGCGCCCACACTTTAAGAACAGGTTCACTGCTCATATCCTCCTATTGACGCCGTCAGTTCGCCAATTAGTTAACCAAGGTTCAACAGGCCGTACCGCAACTGTCAACAAGAGACTTGTTCCTTCGACCTGGCGCATATGCGTGATGCTCCCAGCCTCGTAGGCCTGGAAGCGCTTGACAATCTTCCATGACTTGTTTATTATGCTGACATATCCGTCGAACGATCCAAGGAAAAGGCTATCGGAGCCTGCGCAAACGCTCGAGATCTCGTTGCCCTCGAAGAGCTGTCGGGTTTCGTCGTCGGCGATGTTTATTTGGACGACGTCGAAGAAGTCAAACGACTTCCACTGCGATTCATTGTCAGCATGATAAGTCTCGAAGTGCGCACGAACCGGGAAAGCCTATGCGCGTATGATAACAGGGTGGCCCTTACTGAGATGGCCATCTTGAAGCATTCGGGAATGTCTTGAATTGGAGAAGATGAGCCGCAGCGCGATGACGATGGTGGGACACTGAAGCTGGGGAGCTCCAGGAGCTTGCCTAGCGCCACAGTGGCTGCTACTCCACGGCCGCCAGCCCATCACTGTCAAACATTAAATTATCAACTGAAGCTAATCAAAAGCCAGCTCGTTTGGCGCTCATCATAACAATTGTCAGGGTATCATGTATGGTATATTAAGGGACAGCTTTCCCTCGGCTGCGTATAGTAAGTACCGAACCAGAATTCTATATAAAGCAAGCAAAACACCAGCTACGCTCTCATTCCTACCAAACCCGCCAGACCCAACCAACCCAATACCATAAAGCAAAACAAAGCATCAATCATTCGCAGTAAAAACCAACACGCTCATGCCTCCTTAGTTCTAGTAGCCACAGGGGTATCTTCTTTCTCATTCTCGCTCTTCTCGTTAAATACCTCTCGTGGCGTAATTAGAGGACTACTCAGACCACCAATGCTGCCGCTCACGCTCTCAGCTCGTCCATGACCAAGTAACCCACTTCGAACACTTGTGGCGTCCCCTTGTTTGGCATAGTAGCTGTTTCGATCACCAGATATCGCAGGCCCAACACCTGTTGCAGAGTAGATGCTTGTGCGTTCTGTTGTCATTCGAGGGTTGCCGTGAATACCGGGAGTAGTAGGCATACCCATCGGGTCGATGTTCGCACTCAAAACACTAAGTGGTAAACTTTCACGACTGCCGCCCCAAAGTGACGAAGGTGCAAGAGCACGTACAGATGCATCTGTATCAAGAGAACGCCTTCGTCGTCGCTTGCTTGATGACGCCAAAGTCAGGATAGATGCATTATCTGTAAGCAGATTGTTGGCGGTTGCAGACGTGTAAGTCGTTGGGTTGCCAGTTGGCGCCAAATGGGGCGGGATGGCCGATGCTGGCGCTCCTGTAGTGGGGAACGGTTGGGTGAATTGGATAGACTGCGTGTTGCCATGATGCTGTGAAGCATGATGCTGAGCTTGACCAGCCCCATTAGGCGCCATTGACTGTATCGTGGTCAAAGTCGTCGTCAAAGATCGTACGGATGGTGCTGGACTCGAAAATGTACTGTCTCCCCCCCTCCTAGATTCAACTCCCCCACCAACGGTACGGCTCGTTCCAGCGACAGAACTTGCCCTGTGGCTGGGTGCCATGAGGGAGTGGGAGGCCTCATGATCTGTCGACACCGTGCCGGCCACACTTCCACGCCCGATCGTTGGCGGTCCCTGATCTTCTCGAGATGTCCGGGTGGATTGGTCCACACTGGTATTGCTTGTACCCGTCTGTGTCGTGGTGAAAGTGCATGCACTCATTCCGTTGGTTACACCATTGCCGACATGTCCAGATTCTGGGTATGGGTTGTTCTTCTTGTGGCTGCGTTTCTTGTGTCTCTTTTGACGTTCACCATCGGATGATTTGAAGTTGGTGAGTTTCTTAACCCATGTCGAAAACGGTCTCCTGCGTTGACCTTGACGGTCTAAAATGTTAGCATCAGGCATCGTATTGTGAGGCCATCGAAAAGTGGCGATATCTCGTGATGGTAAATTTCATAAATATGAACAATGCTTCGAGACTCACCATGCTCTGGAGGTATCGCGTCGGTCGTCGCCATCAAATTGAGAAGAAGCCGTCGAATTGAAACGAAACGTCACGTCGAAGCTACCAGAACAACGTCGTTGGGTAGCGGATAGAGGCGGGGAGACAATGAACAAAGTAAAGAGAAGAGAAGAGAGGCTCGCTCGGAGTAGAAAAAAAACGAAAATGATGCGACAATCGTGGATGGAAGACAGAACAATGAAAGGCGAAAAGTAAGGGATGAAGCTAGAAGAGACGTCGTCAGCAGATCAAACTGTGTGGCATGGCATGTAACAGTACAAAGGCTGAAAGCGGCGAAGCATGATGGTACGAAGGTCGGGATCTTTATCACGTGATGGATCTGTTGCATGACGAGACAACTCCCTAAACTACACGGGCCAGAGGACGACGATCCTTTCTATTCGTTCATGGCCTATCTTTGACTGAAACGTAGGCACCGCTCAACGTGTCAAGCCCCCTTTATCCCTTATTGCTCCCGCAATTGCCCGTTGAATCTCCCGTGGCTTCGAGTCTGGACTGAGCTGGCTATAAGCTCAAGGCACATCTTTTCTTGGCGCCACCTCCACCACGGAGACCCTGGATTCGGGGACTGTTACCCACTGTGCCTTAATTAGATCGCCCTTAACCTAGGTGCCCCCTACCTAGCTAGGTGCAGCTCACCTCAGTTTCAGCTCGCTTCGACGTCATTTCCCAACTTGAAACTTTCAACAAACACCACAGCCAAAGACCAACTCTACACAACCAAGCATGATCTGCTGTAGAGTATGACCATCAGGCAACTTCCTCAGGATGTCGTCGACAAGATTAAATCATCGGTCAACATCACTTCTCTGAACGGCGTTGTCTGCGGTCTTATTACAAACTCTTTAGACGCTGGCGCATCCAAGATCAACGTCTCGATCGACTACAGCAGGGGAAATTGTACCGTCGAAGATAACGGGTCCGGGATTCCACCCGAAGAGTTTAAAGATGGCGGGGGCCTCGGGAAGCTCCACCGTGAGTGAAACGATAAATATTAGTTCCGTGAAGCTATTCGTACTTACGCCTTCTCAGATACATCCAAGTTCCCTTCAAGGTCTTCTGTTCATGGGAAACATGGCGATTTCCTAGCATCCATTGCTACCTTTTCTCTCCTAACCATCACATCTCACCACCAAAGGCATATTTCACACAATTCTATCTCGTTCCACAATTCCCGAACACTGGCTAGACAGTTGCCCTCGCCCCCTGAATCACGGCTTGTCAATTTTGATCATGGCACTCGTACGACGGTTCGAGATCTCTTCGGCAATATGCCAGTAAGGGTCAAACAGAGAGCCGCGTTAGCCGAAAGGTCTGCTCTTGACAAAGAATGGTCGAGGTTGGTTCGAGCTGTCGTAGGCTTGCTTCTTGCTTGGCCATTGGGTGTATCTGTTTCACTGAAGAACGCAGCAAGTCAGCGTGAGTTACGGTTCCGGCCAGCAGACAAAGCAGACACCATGTCTAAAACCTCTCGACTTCTTACACAAGCTGGTTTCGCCGACTCGGAAGACGCAGATTCCTGGGTGCCCATATCAGCATCATGTGGGCCGATTTTCGTCAAAGGCGCTATCTCTACGAACCCTGTTGCGACACGGCGCTCTCAATTTATTAGCCTTGGGATTCGGCCAATCAACAATGAATTTGGCACTGATGTTCTCTATGAAGAAATCAACAAGACCTTCGGAAACTCTAGCTTTGGTGTGATTGACGGTGATGAAGACCAAAACGGTAACTCGGTGAAGCTGGACGAGTTCGCAGGAAGGGACTTGAGAAGTCGAAAGGGAATCGAACGATGGCCCATGTTCTATCTCAGAATCACGGCTGCTGGGTCAGAGGGAATCGACAGCCCAGACCGACTTGACAGCCAGGGCCAGACATTGTCTGCAATCATCGATCTTTTGAAGGCAACATGTTACGGATTTCTCAAAAAGCATCATTTTCGCCCACAAAAAGTTCGACTAGCCCCTGAGGAATCGTTATTCTCGACAGCAAGAATGTTGGGCCGGTCGAAAAAGCCTAAGAAGCCACTACCCTCATCATCGAATAGCTCGAGAGCAAGCTCTGCCACTCCAATCTCCAGATCTGGTTCGCTTGGAGCACGAGCAGATAGCCCCTTTGAGGGTTGGCACCGAGTCAAAGTTGGGAGAGCTACGCCACTCAGCGCCACCACGAAAGCCGCGGATGTTCGTACAAAGATGCGAGGAGAGTCACCGCTGGGACGTCTTGTTGGAGAAGGCGGGAAACTGTTGCGCAAACCGTTTGACGAGCCATCCCCTGAACCAGAAGACGAAAAAGCAGGCTCGCCTACAAACAATGGTGTGATTTCAAACACATGTACTCTTGACGACGCAACAGGGGATGGTGACACAAACAGCAGTGTTACCTGTCAAGGTGCACAGAAGCGAGACAAACATCCTAGCAAATGGCTCCAGGGTGTCATCAGTTCATGGGAGAATCCCATTTTTCACCCTGTAGAACCATTGGTACCGTGTATCGATGGCCCAGCACAAGATCAACTGCATCCGTCTGGACATGGATGCGTCCATGTTGCGTTTGGCACCGGGTCCATGAACCTCAATGGGCGAATATCACGTCACGCGCTTGCTCGCGCTACCGTGATAGAACAGGTCGACCGCAAATTCATACTGGTGAAACTTCCTCTTGAGCATGTAGCATCTGGGACTTTGGCGCACGAAAAGCAGAGTTCTGCGTTGGTCATGCTCGATCAACATGCAGTCGATGAACGATGCCAACTTGAGGATCTCATGGCAAACTATTTCACTCACGACCCCTTGACAAACCAAACGTCGCCCGTCATAGAACCTCTGGGTCGACCAATAATATTCGAAGTCTCAAAGGAGGAATGGTCTCTACTAGAACAGCATCGCGAATACTTTGCTTCTTGGGGCATCACATACCAAACACCAGTCTCCCCACAAAACAAAATCATAGTAACAAGTCTCTCCCCAAGCATTATGGAGCGGTGCCGATTAGAACCGCGACTCCTCATTGAACTTTTACGAACGGAAGTTTGGCGAAGTGTGGACAGTAGTGTTCCACTTGTGCGACCGCCAACCACAACTCCTGACAAGCCGTCGATATCACGTTTCAATGGGTGTCCTAGGGGTATTCTTGAATTGCTACACTCCAGAGCCTGCCGAAGTATGTTTCTCGTCTATTGCTTGCTCCTGCTTTTGCTGACTTTGTGCTAGGTGCGATCATGTTCAACGATGTTTTGTCGGTGAACCAATGTGAGGAACTCATCTCCCGCCTGTCACGTTGTGCATTTCCTTTTCAGTGTGCGCATGGTCGACCCAGTATGGCACCCTTAATCGATCTTGGAAAAGGGGCCAAGTTTGGCGGTTGGCAAGAAACGAAACGGCAGAAGACGGTTTCGTGGAAGAGCTGGATACAGGAGTCATGACGAGTTGTGTTTCTCGATACCCTTGTTACATAGATCATGTTCTACATTTCAGCATAAGTATAGACCTTGGTACATCCAAAGCAATGTTTCATTGAACCACTTTATGAAGCAAATATGCAAGCAACTTAGGATATCTATCTAGGTTTACAGGCACTTGATAAACTCAGACAAGGATCCCTGTGATGGAAACAGCCGTCATCTCTGTCATCGACGCCTCAATAGCAAGCCACCATAACCAGCGCTATGCTGAAATCCGCTCTCCAACGCCGTAATATACATCCAACGCCTCATGTGCAGCAAAGGCCTGGCTACCTTTGTATGACCCATTGTAAAGAGAAAGGGTATGGTTTGTGAAATTTAGGTCGTGATTCATTTCGTTGATTCGCAGCTCATATGCGAGATCAAATGCAAATCGGAAATAGCGAGTTACTCAAAAGAATGAGTATCAGCGGTGAGTGTTCAGGCCGCCGCGGCTTCCTGTGACTCCTCAGGCTGTGGATTTGCGGCTGCCTCGGCCAAATGGCGATCAACGGCGTCCAGCTGTCGCTGGTTTGCTTCCTCTTCGGTCTCCTTGATCCAAATCTTGTTGTCATGATCCCAACGGTGTCTGTAAACTATGTTAGCAAGGGAAGGTTTGAGGGGACGCCCCGCCAACGGTATGATGGCGAAACGGCTATGGTGGCAACATACCCTGCCCAACTCTCGGTGACCAAACTCTTTGTATCATACTCCTCAACCAAGATCTTATTGAAGTTGAACGGGACGCGAGCTTTGACGCCCTCGAACTCGGTGATACGCATAGGCCACAAGTCCTGGCTCTTATACCGATGCTTGTTTTTGCAACTCCAGACACCTGGGCGATCTGCCTCGCGCTCACGGAGGCCAGTAATATCAACGTACATGCCGTTTTGCATGTCAATCCAACGGCCATCAATAATATTCCTTCCGTCGGAACGGTCGATATCGACGTGGTGGGGGTTGATATCTAGAAGATATTTCTTCGAGATGAACTCCCCTGTTGCAGTTTCGGTATAATTCCAACTGTGCTCGGTACGGTTGAGGTTGTCGCCGATCCATTGAAGGGTATTGTTTGAAACTTGAACGTCAAGATCATAGTCCCAAGGCATGATCTGGCCATTCCACCACCAACCAAGAAGGGTTCCATGAGCAATCCAAGTTTCCACGCCGTAACTGTTCATATGGAACAAATAGCTTCGTATTAGATCTCGAAGAACGAGACGGTGTTCTTCATACGAGACCTTGGATTGAAAATAACGCTTGTCATAATGGCCAAGCTCGATATTTCGACCGGCTTCGACGAAGTATTTCGGTGTCTTTTCTTCTGCGCGTTTGGCAATCGACGACGAAGCTTCGGCGTCTCGATTTTCGTGAAATAGTGGGGGAAATGCGAGAGCGGCGGCTGTTGAAGAGAAGGAAGCGAAGCCCCAGAGGAGCAGCGACTTTACTGAGCGCATGTTTGCTGCTGTACGGTTGGATTATGCTGGTGTTGGGGAGGAAGACGGAGGGGAGGTTGGTAGTCGAATGAAACGCATGCGGAGGCGATTCGCTTGATTTGTAGAGGGAGGATGTCATGCAACGGGAGGTGGGCGGATCGAATCGTGACAAAGTCGAACTGTTGATAAGAAAAGAAGAAAGGGAGGCGAAGTAGCAATACTTTTGATCCAAGAGAAAAGGGAAAAAGTGTCGTTAAGGAGAGGATTGCTGATGAGGTATCACAGACAATGTCAACAACACATGATTGTTATTAGGAGAGACGAGAATGGAGAGGAAGCACAGAGATAAGAGAATGGAAAGAAGAGACAGTGATGAGGATCTCTTTCCTTGAAATGACGGAAGATGTGGGTTCCTTGGGTTCCTTATCCTTTCCCCAGCGGAAGGAACGACCCGAGCAGGGGATGAGAATAAGAAAGACGCAAGTACAAGTGCAGGCGCATGGAAGACCGGCAGGTGGGAGGTACCGCAACTGTTTCCAGGGGGCGCGGGGCACGCGCCTCCTTGCCTAGAGGGGGAATAGTCGAGAATCTGAGCGTAGTAGGTAAGAAAATGTATCAGTGCAAGTGTGACAGTGACATCCAATTGTAAGACGCGAGTGTCATATGCATTAAATCCATATCAGATCTGAAATCATCATTCGATACTTCATTTTATGGATTTGGTCAACTGTTAAAGTTTATCTCCCCCAGCGCCTTCATTGCCATTTCCATTCCTCTCATCAAAATTAGAGCCTCAATTGAACGCCTAAAACTCGACTCTATCCGTTTTCGACAAGATATACGTCAGCTGCACGGCAACCAGCATCCGAGAAAACTGCGCTTCACTCGTCGCACGCAACGACACAGAGACATCTTGGCTGTGTAATAATGCGCCTACGCCGAGAAATGCCAATGTTTACACCGAATGCTCACAGCGACTTGGAATACGCGGACACTGGAGAGTGGGCATTTGTGTCGGTTGCGCTAGGCCCCACACAGGAAAGAAGTCGTGTGCTGTTGGATGTTGATCATCATGATGAGTTATGCCAAGCATCAGCGAAATGAGGCCAAGACGTGCTAAATCCAACTGTAAAATCAAGTTTTGGACCAACTCGACAATGCATTGATGGGGGCTTGTGATAAAACGGAAACACGGCATTGAGTCTTTGCGACTATTAAACGAAAAAGCTTCGAGACTACAGCCACTGTTTTAAAGATAGAGATAGTAGGTCGAATATCAGCCCTTCACTTAAACTGCGGACCGAGCGAGACTTTATCGGTGGCCCCATCTGGCATGGTCAAGGACTCAAGATCTTGATGCGTCGTCATCATCCTTTCCGATCCGGATTTAGCACGCCCCGAAGCGCCGGGTATTGCATGAGGTAGCAAGGGTCTGATCCCCATTCTGAGAGAATTCCTTTAGACTTGACATTTAAAAAACTGGACCACAATTGAACTGGCCTACCAAATGAATGAATTGCCGCTCCAGAGTTTAATGCTTTCTATTTACTGTAATTAAGATTTACTCAAGGTTTGTGTCGATTACTAAGGCATGCAACCTCATGTTACCCTATCAGAACCCTACGACACTCCAAGACAACGCTTGGCAAGCAAAAAGAGGCCAAAACACCAAAAATTGATATCACGAGTAGTTCTCGTGAGGCGACTCTCCCGCCGGGAATTGAACCCGGGTCTCAAGCGTGACAAGCTTGCATACTGACCNNAACAGGCTAAAGCCTGCTGTAGCGGGTTTGTTACGCTGACACTGCCCAAGGAGATATATGTTACTTTCAATTACACAGCTTTATCTATGATATAGGTAGGTAGGCACGTAGTAAATAGAAGTTTCTGCAAGGCAACCAAAGTTAAAAGAAAACTATCCGACTCCATCTCTCCACAGCTTCTGTTGTGATGGGAGCAGAGTTTCTGGCTCAAAGTAACACAAACGCAAAGAACATATTCGCCGTTATAGCATCTTTACTATTCCTGCTGCCTAACATGAAGGTTCAGAATGAAAACCTAGATATCATGGCGGCCGTAAGACCTGCAATATAAAGAGGCGCCTCCCCCGAGCTTCACACCATCGCGCACACGAAACGATAAGACGTGTGCTCCGTAGATTAGTGGTATCTTCACTGAAGATCGCCTGGATGGCAAAGGAAGCCTTTCATCAGTGATGAGATGCAGCTGTGTATGTCGAACTGAGCTGAGGCTTGGCGACAGAGTAACAGCATATAGTCTTCTGAGATGATTATTGTATTTCCTGTTTGTTTTCTCCTAGTGGAGAGTGATTCTTGCCTGGAAACTGGCGCTGGTTGATAAGTAAGTAAGCAGAGCCCTTGGTGAAAAGAGATGAGGTGGGTTCGTGATTCCGGTAGTTGCTCTTTTTACGTGTTTGTATATGTTGGAATATCTTGCTCCCAAGGATAGAGTGGTGAGATGACAATTGCCCCAAAATCTCCTGCATGTAGCCCGAGGGTATCATCTCCATGCCGCCATGTCCATTTATAATCCAGGACGATCTAAGACTCCGCTGTGCAACTCTCAGCTTTGCGGATGACCGAGGTATTATCACGTCGGCAGCGCCCTTTTGGATACCCCTGAATATAGTCCG
>JAAVUA010000312.1:0-40019 GCA_014898875.1 Fusarium miscanthi
TGACCACTATACTACGGAAGACGAAACAGGCTAAAGCCTGCTGTAGTGAGTTCGATATCATACAGAGCAAATTTAGAGTCTATATACCCATCAGCAGAAGCTTGCCTATTTTAGCTCGCGAAGCTCGGAAAACCGATGCTGACAAAGTCAATCCACCAATCACACCGGCCTTTCTGATAAAGTCTCTTCCGGGCCTGGGGATGACGCAACACCAAGCTGATTTATACTCGCTTCAGCTGCCCTGGATTTTATACTGGGTCAAATCGGCTCGGAACTTCGGAGGTAGACCTATATATAAACTTTTGGCGATGCTGAAGCCTAATAAAGAGGAATTCTCTTTCTCAATCCCCTGGTATATTTAATATTCATTTTCAATTGTTCCTTCCTCAATTACCGTCATGTCGGAACCTACTGAAGCGGATTCAAGGCGTCATCCCGCCCACAAAGTCTTTGAAGAACTTGGGCTTGTATCGCTCTATCGATCGACCAGAGATGTCAAGATCCTTTGCGTGCAGAGATTCATCCGCCTCTTTGCCTATGGAGGATCTACCTTAGTTCTTGTGGCCTATTTGCGAGAACTTGGCGTATCGACAACCCGCGTCGGCTTGTTCATGACATTGACGCTAGTTGGTGATATCATCATTAGCTTCCTCCTTGCACTATTTGCTGATGGCGTTGGCCGACGCGCGGTCTTGGCTTTGGGGGCAATCTTGATGACTGCGAGTGGGATTGTGTTTGCTACCTCTAGTAATTACTGGATTTTGCTCGCTGCTGCAATCTTGGGTGTCATCAGTCCTGGGTAAGACAAAGAATAATGTTTTGGTGTTGGCGATGACGCTGACAATTGATAGTGGCAACGAGATCGGACCTTTCCGTGGTATTGAAGAGAGCATCATTGCGCATCTTACTGACGCAGCTAGACGGGGTGATGTCTATGCTTGGTACAGTCTCTCCGGCACGGCTGGCGGCGCCTTTGGTCTCTTGTCCTGCGGGTGGACTATTCATCACATGCGCGTCAACCTTGGCATAGATGTTGTTGAAGTGTATCGTAGCGTGTTCTATGGCTACTCAGTGATGGGTGTGCTGAAGCTGATCTCGGCCGTCGTCCTAAGCTCTGCAGTTGAAGTTCACCATGAGCATGAGCAAGAATCGTCAGCAAACAATGGGGAACAAGCACCCCTGCTTCCCGATAACACTCAAGCTCAACCCTCGGATCAGTCCCAGCCCAAGAAGCAGCTTCGAGCTCGAATTTCTCGTGAGAGTATCCCGACTGTTGTAACCCTTTGCACTCTGTTGGCCCTGGATAGTTTTGCTTCAGGATTGGCTCCTCTGTAAGTCCTTTGACATGATAAGCGATCTCCATACGAGAGCTAACAGTCGTCATAGCTCATGGATCACTTACTACTTCAAATCTTACTACCATATCGAAGAAGGGAAGCTAGGTTCTATCTTTTTCACCACAAGTATCATCGCTGCTGCCTCGATGCTGGTGGCCTCTTCCCTTGCCAAGCGATTCGGCAATGTTCGAGTAAGAACCCAATGCCGACAATAGTCTGAATTGTGTGACTAACATCTTGTAGACTATGGTATTTACCCACCTTCCATCAGCGGTCTTCTTGGCCCTGGTACCCATCCCCAACGACGTCCACCTATCAGTTCTCTTCCTCATTCTACGATCTTGCACTCAGTCAATGGATGTTGCACCCCGCTCCGCCTTCCTCGCCGCTATAATCAAACCAAAGGAGCGAACAGTTGTTATTGGTCTTATCAACGTAGCCAAGACAACTTCTCAGAGCCTTGGGCCTCTCATCACAGGACTCCTGGCAGATTCGAACTATTTCTGGGTCTCTTTCATCATGGCTGGATCTCTAAAGGTATGCTACGACTTGGGATTCCTCGGACTCTTCAAGCATCATGAACACGTGGAAGCAAAGCGAAGCCACGAGGAAGAGGGAAGCCAGTAAGTTAGAGGCTTAATACTCTATGTTTTAATTAGGTTATGGAAGAAATAGAATTAGTAATATCAATACAGAGACTTTAGTGCTATGTATAATTTCTTTAGAAAGCAGCCTTAGGTATAAAATGCCATCTTAGACTTTAAATCTAGAAGCCTAATCTCCGAGATGTAACCACTGACGAAGTTACATGTGGCACAAAGAAATACAGTCAAAATCACATTAACCCCTTCTGGGGCTGACTTCCGCGCAGAGGCACCCGTCAGTCAGAATGCAGACGTGTTAACCATTACACCAGCTTGGGTTTTTCTGTTATTATTTTGTGCAATGTCTAACCATGTTTATATTTAAGCTCAGAAGCGATGCTGCTCATGTTTCTAGTACATACTCCCTCCTAATGCTTCCGCATTGATATGTGATCTTTCACCAACAGACTTCTTCACGACTATAACAAGTTCATCAAGCGTGCCCAAAAATCTCACAAAGGCATAAACAGCTGCTGACCACTGTCTTCCTTCTTGCTTCGCCAAGTATTCCTTAGAGTTGCCCTCGTCTTGGAAGTCTCCGCGCAATCTCCTGAACTGGATCGCCCGGCCCACCAAAGGCGTTGGCAGGATGGCCGGAAGTGGTTCTCCCGATATCAATGAATGCTGAAGAAGCGTCATGGTAGACATCAGATCAGCGATCAGGTTCTCATCCCCTGCACTTACGCGATGGAAGAATCTCTCGCGGACTGGAGATGGTAGCTTCGTAGCGGTCAAGCTGAACTGTGCTAGGAAGACGTTGAGGCTGTTGCAAAGATGATTGGCGCGGCTAAGAGTTTCGGTATCGATGTTTGAAGTTGAGAACTCAAACTTGGTCTTCAGGATCGGAAGAGCGATGGAGTTGAGCAGTTCTTCGGTCGTGGTAGCTTGCTTCTCGATGACCTCGACGAAATCGTCAGGAGGCGAGCGCCAAACTGAGATGAGCAGAGCATAGCGGTCTCTGATGCTTGCCAACTGGCTGGACAAAATTTGCCGATAATGTCTATTTCCAGAAAGGGGTCGCGGAAGTAGCGCAACAAGGACGGCGGCGCCAAAACCGATAAGGACAAGAAGGATTCGCCGCCAGAAGACTTCGTATCCGACTCCAGGATTACCATAGCTGGGGATATGCGTGTCAACCCAACTGTACGACATGACCATATACATCGTTGATGTAAGCATGATACCTGCAGCCATGTGTTGCGGCGGAGCAAACAATCTCCACCACATCATGCCGATGATAGCGACTGCCATGATGGCAGCTAGACCGTATGGGTTTCCAGGGCCATTGCCGGATCCGATGTACCAGCACAGAAGACCCAGGATACCTCCGGCTACGGTACCGAGAGTACGAATGAGAATTCCAGATGTGAAGTCAGACATGTAAGGTTCGAGAGCCATCTGCGACATGATCAGAGCCCATAAACCCTTCTCGCGATAGTAGAAGCCAGCTGATGATGGTATGACTGCAGGAACGGCGAGTGCAATAGTCAGGACGAGAGCACGAAGAGCATGTAGACCCTCGACGCCCGTAAAGAAGTTGATAAGCGCCAAGAAGATAAGGCTCGATTTGCTTCGGCGGCGGCTCGTGGGTTGTTGCATACTTTCCAAAATGGCGGCTGTTGTTCTCGCCCCTTCAGGGTCTTCCTTTTCTTTTCGCTTCTTGTTGAAGAGACCTCGCTTCTTCTCGGGCTTGGAAATGGCGGACATCGTTCGAGTGAGATCGTTAGAGTTGGGAATCGTGGAAGGCGGTGCATCTTGTGACAAGCCAAGGGTGAAAATGTGCTGCAGGCCTTTGGGTAGCCATACTCGCTTCGATGTTCGAACCCTCTCAATCTCGATAGCCCTTTCGAGAACCCCTCCAATGCTCTTAGTCAGGTTGATGAGTCGTTCCTGGTACAGAAGACCAGACATCAAGCCAAGCATAGGAGGTGCGCGGCGATCATCGTAGATAACCTTGCCGTTGGCGTCGAAGAGATGAGCATGAGGGGCGATCAGTTGCTCTGCAGCCGTATCTTCGAAATCCTCGAGCGCCTCTTGCAGCGATGCAAGAATCTGCTCGTGTTGGCTGATTGTGTCGGTTTGAGAAGCTCCTGAGAATGCTTCAATTATGACATTGACACTTTGCTCCAGGGTCTTCAGTAGGGGAGTAGCGCATGAGGATAGTGCGTCGATGGCTTTGATAATCATCTCTTCAGTATCGGGGTGTCTCGTGATCTCTCGTAGATCAGCCGCTTTTGCGATGTGATAAGCCAGCGGGTGCTTCTCATCGTCAGACTTTTCGAGTTCCTCGGCAGCTTTCGTCAGAGCTTCATCCTTCGCAAAAAGCTCTTCGCGAGAGATGGACAGTTGTAGCAGCTCTCCAAAGGACACCAAAACTTGTCGCAACGGTTCTTGGAAAGACTTGATATCTTCAGGACTCCATCTTCGATAAGAAAAGTCTAAAGGCAGAAACTTGACGGCACTCTCGACGCTTTTGAAGGATACAGTCAAGGCACTTTTCAGCGCCTGTAGCTGCTCAGGCTCAAACCTGGTCCTCGTCTTGAAATGCCAGGTCAGAGCCTTGACGTAACCATTCATGGGGCGGAGAAGGCCTTCCATGCTTCCGAGGGTGATTTGTGACGTTGATTGCGGGAAAAACAACAAGTTGCAAACGACTCCAACGCCAACTGCGATGGCACTTGGCAGGATCAAGACTTTCGGTATGGTACCGTTGAAAGTGGGAATGAGCGGTGCTGTCGTGAAGTAGATGTCGGCAACAATCATGGAAAACATGGATACGAGCATCAAGTTGGGAGCAGAAACTCGCACGCGCGCCTGGCCAGAGTTTGTCAGTTGAAAACATGATTAGCTAGACAATCAACTTACCATGAGATAGACAAACAACCCCATCATGCAGAAGTACGTGACCGATACGCGAGTATCCAACATGAAGCCTTCATAGATGGCTATTTGTTGATAGGTTGCCTGACCCGACGCTTGGTCAACATTGGTCGTGTTTTGTGGCATTGATTGTTGCAATTCCGCGTAGCGTTGTTGTAAATCAGCCTGAGGCCTTGTCGCCAAAGCAGCTTTCATCGTGATGACTCCCCAGGCCCAGCCGAGCGCCAGACCGACACAGATCATAACTCCGGCTGCGAAGTGGATGAACACGACGCCCGAAGGCGGCATGATGAATAGGACAACACTGAAGACGCGTTAATACCTGATGATATGAAATCTTCATGCTAGACCTACCATCCGAAGAATGCCGACTGGCCGAGTACTCTCAGCGTATCACTGATGTAGATAAACAAGGTGAGGATCCAAACAGCCAGAGAGCACTTGAACAAAATCTTGAGGTCTTTGGCATTGAAGTGGTCCAGCCAAGCCGGTAGTCGCTTGGGATTATTGAAAGAATGGAAAGAAGCCTCCTCATCCCCCATTGAACTCTCCTCTTTCGTTTTCGACCGTTTCAGCCTCATATCTCACTGGCTCCGAGTCAGCCGATGATTGCTTTTGGTGTTGTTTTGGTGATGTTTTTTTAGAGTTTGAAGAAACGCATTGAATTTGGGGATCGCCATGGCCAGCGCGAGGCGGGAGTGGCGCTTATTTAGTCATGTTTTCAGGCTCTCATTTCGGGATTCTCAGCACTAGGACCAATGCGTGTAGATTGTCTTATCTAAACGCCAAATCCCTGTAATTTAATATCACCAGAATCCGTGCAGTGTAGCATTGTTATGAGATTTGTGCAAGTCATACCTGAGCTTAACCTTGTGTTTTATTATGATCATCGTTGCAAATCTTTGCATTGTAGTATTCGCATCAGATATCCCGATGTTATTCACAATCAGATAGCCGAGGGCCTTGTTATCTTGTCGCGCCCACCCACGACAATTCGCATTGATAGAATCCTACATTGCCTCTTTTGTCAAGGAACATTCTATTCTATCTCAGTGTCCTCGGATCCTTTGCAGAACTAAACAAGGAACGTGATTACGCATCCATACAGGCAAGACATCACCATTGACTGAGAACTCTATAGCTAGGTGTGTATATTTTAATATTGCATCAACAAAAGACAAGAACTGCAGGCGGATGACCCGGTGTTCTCAACAAAAAAGATGACTAGCACCTAGGGGTTACCATGTTCTCTTCAAACCTTGCAGAAGAGGTCAATGCTCGCAGTTAATGAAGCGCTGCTCATCTATGCTTCAGAGTTCAACGAAGACAATAGCGCCAAGAGACGAGCTCGACAAGGGCAACACGGATGCCTGATATTCTCAATGAAGCTGGGCCTGCAACATGGGAGACTGGAGCGAGGTTGATCGGACCCAAAAGGTCCTAGTCTCTGATAACGCTGTCCGCTCCATCACCGGCTCGGTCCATGCCGCTTAAGCTATGCATTGCAACCAACCATGTGCTCTTCTACAGCCGCAATATGCAATTCGGAGCAAATGTGACAGTTTGAGTTCCGCGGGTACTGGAATGAGGCTCAAGTCTAGGCCATGTCTTCGCGCGGGGTTCAGAGACTCAGCTGAGGCGCCACGAACGTTCGATATGCTGATGCGTAAGCAGGTAACACCATTGTGTGATAAGAGGCTTGAATTCGAAAACTTCATTTCGCCAATTACCATGGGAAATCTCAGCCTGTGTGATGAGACTCATGCAAGCAGGAATTATGAACGTTTGGTGGCCAGTCAACAGAGGAATGTGACAAGCCAAGCTGAAAAGAAGTTGACAAAGTTGTTGCGTGCTCGTAAAAGCTTACATGAATTAGGAAAGCCATTCTTGAGCGAGAGAGACACGAAGATGCCAACAGAAGGAAAAGAAAGAGACAACAGATCAGCCCGCGACAAGACTGTGTCTATAAGAAGGGAAGTGCATCCCAGATTGTTCTTCTCATTTCCAGACACTCATCATTCACTCAGTTTTTTACCACTCTCAATTTAATCGCTTCATCCTTCAATCGATCCTTCAACTATATCTTCCAAAATGGGCGCTTCACAGAACGGAGGTCTTGTCCACCAACAACTCATCCCTGCGGACAGCATCACTGCCTCCTACGACAACGAGGCCAAGCTTCTGATTCTCAAGGCATCTGGCACCCATGTCGATCTTACTAGAGACATAGAATTCCTTCGTCTTCCTTTTGAGGGTGGTCTTCTCTTCGAGCTGATCGGCAGGGTGGGTCCAGTCATTCATGGAGAGTCACCCTATGAGATTACGGACAGCTTCAACATCGATCTTCCCAGCATCGTTTTCCCATCCAACACTGTCGTTGTCAACACTGAGAACAAGCAGCATTGGGTTGTCCCTATTCAGTACAATAAGACGCCTGGACAGGCTGCCACCAACGGCAAGGCTGAGGTTGAGCTGCCTGAGGTCCAGCAGGTCTCTGGAGACCAGAAGATTGTTGTTCTTGTCGATGAGCCCTTCACCATCCAGCAGAGTGACTCTTTCACAGGAAAGGGTGGCTCAGTCAACATTGATTTCGACAAGAGCTTCCTCAATTTGAAAGATGCTCGTATTGACGATGGCAAGATCGTGTGGACTTTCATTGCTCAACAGACTGGAACTACTCAAGTTTTTGTCTACGTAGGCCAGACCCAGCCTTCATTCTTGTATCGCATCCCCTACATCGTGGAGAGTGTCGTCCTTGATGACAAGTCTGTCCCAACCCAGACTACAGCCTCTTTCAGCGTGAACAACAACGGGCAAGGCAGTAGCGGAACATACCGCGCTGCGTCCAACGGACATAAGAACGGCAACCAGAAAGTCGGCCTCCCTCTGTCTTGGGATGGGTTCATCAACGTTGGCCTCAACCTCATCAAGAAGCAGTATCCCAATGCCAACCTTCTCGAAGTGGACGCTACTCCCTTGACCCGCAAGCCTGTCCAGAACGAGTGGGGTCTTGTCAACAACCGTATTGTCTGTGGTCTTAGCGGCAACAAGACCGCTATCATTCAGTCCACTGGATGGGGCGAATTCGGAAAGGTGCAGACAATCAACTCTCCCTTCGTAGGTGACCAGGTCATCTCCTGGCCTGTCTCTCTCGACATCCATGATGCGTTTACCATCCTCCGAAAGGCAGGATACAAGCAGTCCGTGTATGCCGTTACTCTGCGCCAGCCTCTCTATCCTGGAGATGATCAGCCTTTCTACATCTTCAACACTGGCACTGAGTTCATTGCCGTCGGAACAAAGGACAAGAAGATCCACAACTTTGGTGTCTCTGAGTACAATGTTCAGAAAGCTTAGGTTTCTCAGTAGTTTCTTCTGTACCACAGACAGTATTTCTCTTCTCTTTAGCCCAGAACAGATTGACCAGGTTCGTTTTATTTCCATAGTTAATTAATCCTACTTGTACTATCCAACAATTCTCTCTAGTGAACAGTAAGTATTTATTACTATCAAAGGCACAACAGCAATTCAGTAAAAGACACCAGCTCGTGGCGGTGCAGGGACTTCTATGCTGGGTTAAAATTTGCTGTAATTCTTCAGTCATAGCATCCATCATGTGCGTGCTAACTTGGCTTATAGCATGAGTAGAAAAGCGACTATCCCCTTCATGCTTCGGACAACCTAGTCCGACTTGGCAGATTGTATTCCAACATGTCTACCCATCTCCTTCTCGCTTGCGACCCCGTCTTCTATAGGCCTCAAGGTAGTGACGCCAACCCGACGGGCAAAGACTAAGACAAACATCAGCCATCATTCAGGCTATATGAGCTGAGCGAAACACCAGACTTACGTTCTTCCATTTCCTTTAGAGACTTGCCTTTGGTCTCCGTGATAAAGAACCCGGCAAAGAAAACGAGTGCGAAGTTGAAAATTGAGAACATGAGAAAAGTCCTCCAGCCAAGGTTCTTGACAGCGTGGGGAGTGGCTTGAGAAAACACGAAGTTAAACAGCCATTGTGTTGAGGTGCTGATGGCGAACACGGCTGCTGAAAATCTCACTAGTGTAAACCTACGGTACAGGCCCTCAAGAGATGTTGTAGCTCATGGCTTGGAGATAAATCATAGTTAGAGAGGCAATAGAAGGAGGGGTCAGTCCAGCGTCGGGGTTCGGAGGAAACTTGACTGTCAAGACTGCTACGATGAGCATGTAAATGCCCATGAGATCTGCCCCTGCGAGCAGAGAGCCACGGCGGCCGATTCGTTCCACGAGGAATAGCAGGAAGAAGAGACACGCGACGACTTTGACAAGGCCGAAGAAGCCAGTAAGCAGGAGCTTGTCCTGGCCAGCACCAACAAGACTGAAAATCTGGGAGCGTCTGAATAGACATGTTAGAAATACTTGGAAAAGCACTCAGCCGCACAGGAGTTCACTCACAGTACGCCATGGAAGTGTTGCCGGTGAGTTGAACGCCTTAACACGCAGACGATTCATTAGCTTACGTCAGGTCCCCGACGATTGGAGATCCAAAAGAAGCGCTTACCAATTTGTAGAGCAATGATGAGGCCGAGACGGTAACGGTTGACGGGCTAGATAAGCTCTTTCCATGTCAAACCAGCCTTGATGCGGTTCTCCTCGTCGATGCTCCGAATAATCTCGCCAAACCTGTGGGATTTGTGTGTCAGAAGGCAAGGTTATTTGACCGACAGTCTAGGGATATGTTGGTTGTCGCAATTGAGGATGGCTTACTCTTGGAGTTTGGGAGAATCTCCACCACGAACCCAGATTAAAGATTGCAAAGCCTCTTCCCGGCGGTTTTTCTTGGTCAGCTTACGAGTACTCTCCTTCGTAGAGAGCATTCCTAGGCCAAGGATAGTGCTGGGGACAAGCTGTAAACCGACCGGCAGTTGCCACTGGGCGCTGCTATCGTCGGGGATGTGTATACTCGCTGCGTAGTCAACCCAGTACGAGGTCATGACACCTAAGGTAAAGAAGAACTGGAACATGCGACCAAGCATGTCACGGGTATGTTTCGGTGCCATCTCAGCTGAGTACATGGGAATTATCACAGTGGCCATGCCAACACCGACGCCCGAGACAAATCGGGCAATGTAAAATCCGACGAGATGATGTGTGTTGATGGTTTGCACTACGGCGCCGACATTAAAAATGGCTGAGGCTAGAACAAGAGACCAGCGAAGGCCGAATCGAGCGGTGAAGGGCCAGATGAAGAAGCAGGAGAAGAAGGCTAGAGGGGAGGAGAATTCCAGGTTAGTCATATATTTCCTCTCCATATGGCCACGAAAGGTATGATAAGAGCAGTATCGCCATGCAGAACGGTATTGAATTCAACAAACAATTGCAACAAACAGATAGATAGATGTACTCACCGCCAGCTTGCAGAGGACTCGTGGACAGTGAACCGATATTGGCCTTGTCCTTGGTGGTATACTGGAAATCCCGTTGGAAGCTTGGGAAGTGAAGATTCCGCCAACAATACCTGTGTCATAGGCAAAAAGAAAAGAACCAATGCAGCATAGCGCTACAAGGTAGAATACCCTGAAAGTTCCCAGAGCTTCGTCATGTTGCTCGTTGCGCCAAATGAGAGAACGGACGTGACTCGAGAACATGAAACAAATCAATCAGGTTACAGGCTTTTCCAAGTGAGGTGTCTGCTAAAAGCGGACTGTCTTGTGGCACAACGAAAAGCTTTAGAGACGAATCAATCATCCTCGCAAAGTTTGGATGGGCAAATCGGTGCCAGAGCATGGCGTGCTGTGGAAGGGCAATGATGAGATGCAGCGGAAATGGGCTGAAGTCGAAAACAGGCTATGTCACAGACATCATCACCGACAAGTGCCTCGAATGGATAACTGCCACCGAGAGCTCTGGCAAGCCCTTCTTTGTGATGTGCCATCACAAGGCTCCTCACCGATCATGGGAATGCGATACAAAGCACAAGAGCCTGTATGCCGACAAGCCCACCAAGGTTCCAGAGACGTATGGCGATGACTACAAGAATAGAGCTAAAGTTGCCAGAATAGCCAAAATGCGCGTGGCTGAGGACTTGACATATCAGGATCTTGGATTTGTTCAGCCTGAAGGAGGTCGGTCGTGCCGAACTTTGCTTGGCTGCACTCAAGAGGTTTTTCTGATTCTCAGCGCTCGTCAGTCCTATCATTGGGGAGCTGTCTTCTCGGAGCAGCAAAAGAAGCAAAGAAACTTTCTCGGCGATCAGCCGGAGGCCGCTGGATTTATTCACCCCACAGCGAACAAGGGGTCAGCTGCCCCAGCAAATGCAACACCTTTTGCAAGAAATCTAGTAAAACCCTAACAGGTTCCTCGGGAACCACGATAAACGAGACAGTCACACCCGATTCCTGGCCAGCTACTGCACAAACGATCAGCGGCGAACCCACAGAGGGTCAGGCTCTGCAGAGTGAGGCCTGTCAAGTGATATAGGCTCTCAATACAATGGCATTTTCGCTTGAAAGGATGATGTGATTTCTACTTAGGTAGAGGGACTGTTAGTTATACAAGGCATTAATACCCTAAACCTCAGTAAACCAGACACAAGATGGACATTAACTAACATTGACGGCTGAGAACTTTTGCTCGTATCGCTACGGGAGATAAACTTTTAAAAGGGCTCGCCCTTTGTGTTTAGAACTATATTATAAAATGAGCCACTTGCAGTAATAATCAAGTCATCCCTCTAGAGATGCAGTTGTAAGACACGATTCTGCCTCGTCCAGATCACTAACTAGACTCCAGATCTTGACATGAAGCACGCCATCTTGTCGGCGAAGTGCAAATAGAGTTACCCGCGGAGATAAACTCAAAGTGGCCATGTGATAGTCACATCCTTAACTTATAATGTTCCGATTCGTCTCTGGTCTTCGGAGCTCGTGGGGGGCGAGATCCGACCCGAGATGCGAAGCGACGAAGCGCCAGAGATAGGCCAACCATCACAATTTCGGTAAGGTGAAAGTGGGCCAATAGTTAACAACTTGTGCTGTTTTCAGGGAATAGAGAATGGCGTAATGCTGAGAAATTGCCTTGGCAGTGGAATATCAAGCTGTTAAGTGGTTGTTCGAGCAATGGTGCCATACCTTTCAGCTCTGTCGCGAACTACAGATATTTGCCAAGGACCACTAAAATATAGCTTAGACCGATTGAAGTAGAAGCGCAACAAATCCGAAAGGCGTTATCTACCAATTGGTCCTTTGCTTGCGCTACCTTTTCGCTTAGAACCCATGAGTGTTCGCCATCGAGACACAAATGTCTCAACATCCTTTTCAGGCTATTTTATAAAGCAACAGTAAAAGACGAAGCCAAATAATACATTCGGATTTAATCCCCACATCTCGCTATCATATCCATGCCTGACGCCATAGATACATCAATAACCCCACGAATTTGAGTCTTTCGATATCAGTAACATGGATTTCGCCATCGCATGGTTAAACACGTACCAGCGTCAGTTTATACAAAAGGCGTTATTACACCCAAGATGATTGCGAAGAGACTGCTAAAGAGGGCTTCATAGCACAGTGATATTCACAATGGCACCCTCCGATAATGTTCGTGTGTCAGAATCCAAGAATGCTGTTGGCCTTCATATTGAACCAACCGATTCGGATTCCTCCAAGTCGCTTCCCTCCACCAAAGTGACCCCTCTTATCGCTACACTTCCCCTCGCTGAACCAGAGGAACCTCGAAGCTGGTGGCAGCGACGGCCGAGACAAGATGGAGAGGCCATTGCAACTCGTCGGTCTGTCTTTGACGACCCAGACATGGCGAGGCGCTACCAGCCACGATCTGACTGGGAGAATCTGCATCGATTTGACCCTTCCGAAAGATGGACTTTCAATGAGGAGCGCAAACTCATTCGTAAGATTGATAAACGGATCATGGTATTCGCTTGCGTCATGTTCATGGCTCTTGAGTTGGATCGATCCAACTTGTCTCAAGCTGTCTCGGATAACTTTCTGCCAGACCTGAAGATGAACACCAATGGTTAGTCTCTTGTATCCAGGATTGCTACATCTTTTTGACTTTGCATTGCTAGATTACAATCTTGGAAATACCGTCTTCAAGTTGTCTTTCTTGTGTGCCGAGCTTCCCTCCCAGCTTGTCAGCAAGTACTTCGGACCTGACCGTTGGATTCCGATGCAGTTGTGCCTCTGGAGTCTCGTCTCTGCCGTAAGTCATAGGAGGCCCCAAGTTCTTCTAGATACTGACGATATGGTTAGGGCCAGTTCTGGTTGGATGGAAGGGCTTCGTTTCTCGCATGCCGTGCCCTGCTGGCCATATTCCAGGGTGGATTTATCCCGGATGTGAGTAGTCTATGCTGCCGTCCTGAGACTCTTGTCCAAGTTCTAATGGCCTCAACTAACCATTATACTGGAATGCTTATAGACGATCCTGTACCTGAGTTATTTCTACACCGCAAGTGAACTCACTGTTCGCCTGGCCTTCTTCTGGACGGCATACAATGTCGCGGATATCATCAGTGGTTTTCTCGGAGCAGGCCTCCTCCAACTCCGAGGCTGGCACGGGTACGAGGGCTGGAGATGGCTGTTCCTGTTTGAGGTTTGTCATCCAAGCTCTTTTGTATCATCGACTATACTGACGACTGGTGCCAAATAGGGCCTGCTGACACTCGCGGTTGGCATTTCCGCCTGGTTTCTGATGCCCGCTGGACCCACTCAAACCGCAGGTATTCTCCGTGGTAAGAAGGGTTGGTTCACCGAGCGGTAAGTTTCTCCAGAGATGCATAGACCTTCGAAACTGATCGTGTACAGAGAGGAGCGCATTATGGTGAACCGGGTTATCCGCGACGATCCCAGCAAGGGCGACATGCATAACCGCCAGCCGATCACTCCGAAGCTTCTATGGGCGTCGCTCAAGGACTACGATCTCTGGCCGATCTATGCCATCGGTTTGACATGCTTGATTCCAGCCGCGCCGCCCACCCTGTACTTCACCTTGACCCTCCGTGGCCTTGGTTTCAATGTTCTTGTCACCAATCTTTTGACCATTCCGCATACGATTCTTTCCATTGGCGGATTGCTACTGATCTCGTACCTTGCTGAGAAGTGGAATGAAAGATCTCTGCTTGGTCTAGCTCTTCAGATCTGGAAGCTTCCGTTCATAATCTATCTATACGTCGTGGACATGAGCACGGTCAACAGATGGGTCTCGTTCGCAGTGTTGGCACTTTTGCTTGGTTCTCCGAGTGGTGAGTTTGCTCCTCCCTTGACCTACCTATCACCGACTAACATTATCTTCCTAGCCCATCCGATGCAGGTCAGTTGGAACTCACGCAACTCCAATGCCGTTCGCCTGAGGACAGTCTCGGCAGCTGTTTACAACATGTCGGTTCAATCTGCCGGTATTATTGCATCCAATGTCTACCGCAAAGACGACGCGCCGAGATACCGTGAAGGAAACAAGACTCTTTTGGCGATCATTGCGCTCAACGTCACGATATACCTGTTGACCAGGACCTACTACATCTGGAGAAATAAAAGCCGAGATAAGATTTGGGACGCCATGGATGATGAACAGAAGAAGCATTATCTTGACACCACAACAGATGAGGGCAACAAGCGACTAGATTTTCGGTTTGCATACTAGTTGATCCAGGCTTCCCGCTGACTCAGATAAACAGAGGCAGTATGCCAAGTTTCTTGATCTTTGTTTCAATGGTGAAGATGTTTGGTATGTCATGGATGACAACACGAGGGATTTTGCTACAGTTTCATTAGTCTCAGTATAAAAGGCAGCAAAACAACTTCGACAGCCATTAATTCAATTGAACATATCCGTACTCAAGATCATGATAGTCAAACATTGAAGTCCAGTGCATCCATTCATTTCTTATCAACGCATGCTTAGCTACTGATAAGACCAGCCACGTCACGTCACTCAGGCTCAAGACAATCAGTGCATGTGACACTGATAAGATAAGCAATCAGTCGCCTGATCCTTCCCATTCCATACTAGCACAGTCTCTAGCCTTATCTCCATTCGCCTCCAACCGTTCCATCGCTAACTTAACCTCCCCCGCCCTCAATTGTTAGCAAATGACATAACCCCCCAAAGCAGCATGTTTTGCTTTGTGCCCCAGACTCAGAGCCCCTGTGATGCCACCTCAGCGTCGATCATGGGTTGGTTGTGCGAGGTGTAAGAGCTTTAAAAAGAAGTGCAGTGAAGAGAGACCCTCGTGTCAGAGATGTCAAACTGCTGGGGTCAAATGCGAATACGGGGTGAAGCTTCGCTGGGGAGGGAGGCCGTTTGATCGGTCACCTTTTGGGGATTGTTTGTCACAAAATGAAGGCAACGTACAAAGACTAGGCATGTCAATTCTCCGCTGCACTGGATACGTACTAACAATCTCAGACTTGAACAAGAAAAATTTCATATATGTTTCCCCTTCTACTCCCAGACCAGGCCCGTCAAACGCTGCATCGCCTCCTCCAGAACAGAAGATCGATGAACCAGAATGGGCAACCCCTTCTCCGTCAGAGGACTCGGAGTCGTCTCAGTTTGTCGTCAGTCAAAGGCAAATGCCAATGTCTCCGCTGACCCCATCCGTTGAGTTCTTCGGGCACCTATCACCCTTGCATCGATCAGGTCTACAGTACTTCACCGAGAGGACTGTCAAAGTTCTTGCACCACATCCCCAGATTTTCGATGAGTTATGTGAGCTCATCTTACCAATGGCAGTCTTCAATGAGCCCTTACTGCAGGGCATCGTTGCGCTTGCGGCTACTCACCGACTCGCGACCTGCAAAACAAGCGAGGAGCAGTCTTCACAGGCGCTTATCGTTGCTGGCTTCCAAGCTCTCAGTTCCAGATCCCTCTGCCAAATGCTCTCAGAGTGTGATGAAGATCAACAACTCATCCCACTGCTGGCCGCATCGAGAGCGCTCTTCGTTTGCGAAGTCTTCGCCAGCGAGCCCAGTCCAGATCGATGGAGCGTCCACTTCCGCGGAGCGCGTGGGCTCATTTCTCGAATCCATGATAAGGGTCTTTCTCAGAACCCGACGGACGAATTGCGATTTTTACTACGATGGTTCGACATGACCGAATCGCTCGTCTGTCACTCAATGAGTGATCTCGCCCCGCAACATTCAACTATCCCCTCACCAACAACGCTCGCATCAGACACAGATGACGAGCCCGTGTACATCGATATGTATCTTGCGCGTACAAAGGACCTTCTTGGCGTGTTCAAGGAGATTGCGCGACTATGCCGGATCAACAATGACGGGACAGCGTCTGAAACTTCGTCCCAAGGCGGTCAAGTCGAGGCCGAGGTCTGGTGGTTACTCAACTATCTACAATCTATAATCTACCGAGATCAAGCAAATCCTCCGCCCGTTATGTCAATACGTGGTCGCGTTCTATCTGTTGCCGAAGTCCACGAATACCGGATATCGAATCAGATATGGCAGCTCACCGGTCTGCTCCTCATCCATCGACGCTTACGCCATGAAAGAAGGTCATCACCTCTCGTACAAAACCTCGTCAATCAGATCCTCGAGTGTGCAGAGCGTCTGACACTACGAGACGGCCTCACGCCAGTCACATTGCTGACCCCGCCCTTGTTCTTTGCAGGATGCGACGCGCTTGGTGATGACAGGCCGAGAATAAAGACTTCGTTACAAGGGGTTTCAACTGCACTTGGACTTTTGAATACGCAACGAGCATTAGAAATACTCGAACGGTATTGGAAAGCCGATCCGGGTGTCGATGATGACCTGGCAGATCGGTCGTGGCCTAAGATCAGTCAATTTTTACCATACTAATTCCAACATCGTTTAAAGAGAAAAATTGAGCATCTAATCCATTTTACTTCTATAGCTAAGCCCCAGTTCTCGTGTCACGATACGTTGCACTCGGTCTCGGAAAAAGCAAGGGGGGGAAAGAAATTGAGACAAGACTTCGAGCTGTGCAACCTTCCCACGACCCTAATGGGGGTACATTGCGAGAGAGTCGCTGCAGCCTGGAGGGCTGGACTCAGCTCACACCCTTCTTACTGGGACTCAGTCCGTCCAGCGTCGGCGCAGACCTCAGTCCCGAGGCGTCGCCAAGCAAATTTTCTAAAAGTGCAAAAGATACGTATACCAGGCTCTGAGTCCTGGAATAAGGATTGGACAAAATTGCATCGCAACCGCCGTGGCGTTTACTCAGTCAGCCCCATGGCATCCATGACTTGGGCGCTTCACAACACCAGCCCAACCTTTCCTCCCGCCCCTTGTCGTCAAGTATTTATAGAGATGATGGAGAAGCTGCAAATCTCTGCATCCCATTTCAACTTGCCTGGACAACGCTTCCGTGCAATGGATGGCTTCCCACTTCGCAGTATGACTGGCAGGGACCATGCTGGTCATCCCCATTCTAGGCGTCCTGGTAACTCACGCCAAGTCTCTGATAACGTTCATGAGCGCTTGATAAATGTTCAAGACAATCCATCCCTATCTACTGAGCAGCCGTGTAGCTTGTCAGCCGATTGTGGTAAGCCCCAATTTCAAATTCTTTTGAGCGAGGACCAACAATCCAGGTAACTCAAGTCCCTTCATCCCCATCACTGAGGAAGAAGCCCGGCAAACCACCAGACTCCCCGAGCTGAACTTCCGTCCTACCGCACTGAAGACATGGTACTTATCTATACTCATGGCGTGGCAATTTCTCTGCATGGGCGGCGTTGTAGCTCTCGTGGTCTTGGGTAAAATACAACCTCCCTGGTTTCGCTTTGGGACCCGCCCCAGCTTTTGGATGTGGCTTTACATGCCTGGGCTGATCGGATTTCTCACGACTATAACATGGAGAAGTACCGTCCAGTGGTATAACCGCATCATTCCTTATGTACGAATGGCAAATATCCCGATATCCCCCTCGCACCCGGACGGCGGCCGGCCTCCCAAGAATTTACTGAACATTTCACTGAATGGAGTGCCTAGCGGAAATTTAAATCCTGAGCAAATCATCTCACTCTTCGCAAGTGGCGACTACCTGAGCGGAGTGGTTAACCTTACTATTCTGGGCACATGGCTTCTGACACCTCTGAAGTCGAGTTTGTTTCAGCTTGTTGAGGATGGTCGAGGTTGGCAGATCCATGTCTCTAAATTATTTGGATTTGTGGGCTTAGCCATCTACCTCTTCCTTTTTTCAACTACTGTCTGGATCTTCTTTCATCTACGAAGCCGAAAGACCGGTCTAAAGTGGAATCCTGCTCCTCTTGCCTCGCAGCTTTGTCTTCTTCAGGGCTCCAACGTATTCGATAGGTTTGAGGGGATAAACTACTCCGATCTCAGACCGCTCAAGAATGCCGTAAAGACATGGCCAAGTAATGACCTTGTTCTTCGTCTGGGGTACTGGAAGCAAGAAGAGACCAACAACATCACTCATGGCGTGAGATTTCTCCCCAGGAGCGGCCCTTTTGGGGCTGAGCTACCTACCCAACGGGACGCTCACCATTCTTCTGATTTCGAAGAGGATTCTCACAAAACTGATATTGATCGCCTTTGGAATATGTACTTGGTCGATTGTTATATCATCTTTACCACGACCATGGGCCTCGTGCTTATGGCCGCCGCGGCCTATGCTTGGGCCACGGGCCTTATCTTCCAACCATTCCGGCTCAGTTCAATGCTTTCAGGCACTTTGCAACGCTCCATCGTCTTCTCACTGCTTCCCGCGTTAGCGTACGGATTGTTTCATATGACATTTCTAGCTGCAGATGTTTATATGCGTACGATGATCCCAATCCAGAACATGGCAAGTCCTCTGTCTAAGGAGGATCACTACCGGATATTTGGGCCAGGACACGAGAGTTTGAAAGGAGCCACCGCGGCCAACAGCATGCTCCTGGATTACCTCACTCCCAATATTATTGGCTGCATAGCTCAAGCCATCGAGCTCGGCCACCCAAAGATCATTCTTGGCACTCTCTTGGCCACACTTAGTAACTCTGTTTACCTCGTAGTAGCCCGGATCTTCGACTTCAGCGAGACCGGAAATGGCAATTTTAACGTTCATATCCACGCCAAGAGCTTTTACGCATCATTCGGCATCATGAGTATCTACTGCCTCAGCAATTGGATTTTAAGACCTCATGGTTCCGTCAGGACCTGCAGACCTATATATGGCCTTGTGGACTTTGCGTCTCTTGTTTACCGGAGCGACATCTTGCTGTGTCCCGAGTTTTGGCTGCAAGACCCTGCAGATACAGAAGAGCATATGAATGCGCAGGTGACGCTAGCTAACAGGCTCTATCAGTATGGCATCTACCACGGAATAGATGGGCGTCGTCACATCGGCATCGGCGTCGAATATGGACCACCGGCGCGGCTGCTAGATGATAAGAATATTCTCTGTCTTGAGCAGTCTGTGAATCTAGCGAGAGCGGCGATCTCATCCGGTATATACAGCGATGCTTCCCTGGTGAGTGCTGAGGACTTCATCACCAATGAGCCTCAAAGGAGATCCTCCCTTCGGAGGGTTCGGACAAATCAATACAGGAGCTGGCGTAGGAGAGCAAAGAAAATAATGAGTCTTGGATCTTGAGTTAGTAATAGATTAACCTGTTCGGAGGTCGACATCGCTTCTACTTTTACTATGTACCTCAAAGAGAGATCATTGATGCATGGTGACATGATGATCAAGTTATCAATTTGCTGGCTTCTCGGAGCAACATCGTCATGTTCAATCGACTCAGATCTGGATCTGATGACCAGCAGTAAGAATCGGATCACTTGGGCCAAGTGAATCTGCAGGCTTTCTTCCCCGCTCCGAAAATTTCAACCGCCAGCCACTCGCAAGAAATCTACCTGATGGGGCTCCGTGCAGGTGGTACAAGGGGGCGCAGCGTACACACAAATCCCAAAGCTGAGTCTCGACCTACACTAGAGAGAAAGCGTTAGACTAATTGCGCTTACAGATGTCATATCACAGGCACCACGCTGGGGGGGGACGAGATAACGGTTACGAAAGGCGACTATACGTTTTGTATCACGACCCAACACATCTCTTCTGGCCGAGAACACGGGCTGAAAGTTGCTTTTCAGACCAGGCTGTGCTAGCACACACCACGACCAGGATTATATGCAGTCTGACAGCCAAGCCTCCACAACCCTTTCATCCCGTTCCCTCGGTCACGCGAATGAGGCTCTGTTGCTAACCACCAAAAGCTTTGTACTGGTCGCTTTCCACATCTTTCTCGCCAGCCGCGGTTTCACCGACACCATCATTTCCCGTCTCGCATGGTGCTTTTGCCCGAAGCCGATTCTAACCTCTCACAGCCTCGTTTTACATGGCATCTGAAGGTGCACAGGGTCTCGACCAAGTCTTGGCCCGGCCATCACATCTCGTACCCGCGGCCAAGTCACCCCCATCTCGAGGAGCGAGTCTTGGTAAAAGATGGTTGACTTGTTCAGTGAGGCTTCTATTGCCAGGATGCGCCAAATTCTAGCCTGAAGTCCAAAGGCAGGCTGTGCATTAGCTGCATAAGCTGAATACTTGGGGCGTTTTCGATGTCACAAGCAAGCGGGGAGGACTAGCAGCAATGCTCCATGTAACCACCCGGCTTGTTTCAAGTCAGTCAGCTTGGAGGATCTTTTGGCGTTTCCATTGAATCGCTTACTATTGGACAAGGTTGCACTGCAACCGCCGTGACGATCACTCAGTCAGCATCATGAGATCCATGGACAGCATACTGGCCTTGCTTGTCTCGACATTAGCTCGATAGGACCCAAGGATCTAGGGGATAAATATTTTACTTCTTATTAAGTTCTTGAGATGGAAAGTCTTTATTGCTCGAAACTCGCAATACAGGAAGATGAGGCCTATATTGAAATCCCATATAACTTTAAAACTCTAACTCCAGGATATAAAGAAAAGTGCTCCGCAGGGGAATTCCTCTAAACCACGCCCATTCATCAACGCAAAGACCAAAAATACCCAGTCTTAGCTATGCCCATCAAGGCCCTTTCCGCATGGCAAAGACACTCAAGAAGATACTCCAGCCGAACCCAACACAAACCGCCACCAAAACTCGAGAGCGCACGGGAACCCATAAGAAGTTGCAGATGGCGACTAATGGCCAGATATGCCAGCCAGCTTTGATAAGTGGCCAAAGTCGATTACGGATTACTTCCAGAACGAGGAGAGGGCGTGAAACGCGCGCGATGTTTGTGCAGATGAGAAAGACGGACCCGCTGATGGCAAGACCAATTGTTTGATCAAGAATCAGCTTCGCCAAAACGTTGCGCCAAATAAGATCCGGGCTGATGTTGAACCATCTCCTGGTCACTCCTCTCGTATCATCGTCCTTCTTCTCCTCAACCTGCTTGACATCCGCCTGAACCTGCGGCAGGATCTCGTTGGCCCTGATTGCGTGTCCAGTGGGGAAGCAGTCCTCCAGAATGAATTGGATGACGTTGCCGACCTGGGAGCCTATGAAGCCATAGATGGCAAACTCCAGCACCTGCTGAACGTCAAAAGTCGATACGCCTGGTGTCCTGTAGTGAATGATGATCTGGGTGACCAGGTTTGCCGAGACCTTGATAGCCGTTGCCTGAAGGGCGAGGCGGAGATTGAGGGCGCGGACCATGGTGCGATGACCCTGGGGACAAAGAGAGGGCGCCTGTTACGTAGTCATGAGAGAGGGGAACAAATGAGTGAGTGCCAAAGTGAGGCGGGCGGGTACAGGGACAAGGCTGATGGTGGTGGGTGTTGGTGTGTGTATGTATTGGATCTGATCTGGAGAAGCGCGAGAGATGACCAAAGATGATTAGTGACAGCCTGGCTTGTGCAAGGTCTCCCCCCTGAAATTTGACGAATGAGAACAGCTGTCCCTTTTGTGGGTCACGTAGCAGTCAATTTCAGCGGGGGCTGAGCTGAAAATGAAGGGCACAGAGCGCACGCACTGGTATTATTTCCGTTCCTTGGGGGTTGCGCAGCATTTTTGAGACAATCACTTATTAATTCGTGCTGCTGAAACATTTGCGTGCTTGGCGTCGATAAATTTCATGACAAGTTCGTGATTCTGCTTGTGTGGAGTCCAAGGCTGATGGTTAAGACAGGAATGCCCCTCTAATTGTACACGCGCATGAAATGTCAATTACTCACATGTGAATTTGTACCTGAAACCCCATGACACACTCAAAGTCACCAGTTAATTCACTTTAAAACAGGAGAAACATTACAAAGCACCTAACATAAAACTATTAATAAATAAAGCTATAACAATTAAGAGCATGGCACGTAATTCCTCTGGTCATCAGTTAATGTCCCGGGTAGGTGAGACACGCAAAAAGACATCCATTTACAAGCAAGGGACGGCAAAAAATGTGGATAACAGTGGAATTAAACCACCAACTTTGGACGAACAGGGAATCGAACCCTGGACCACTCCCAAATAACGCTCGTAGAGAACATGCTAAGGGAGTATTATACCACTAAACCATTCGCCCGAATGGATGCTGAATTGGGTTCAACCAGCGTCTAGATTCCGCTGCTCACGTCGGTGGGCCCAAACTTTACAGCAAGTCCACAGTAGTTCTCCGCCATGATAATATCTCAAAAACAACCATAGATCAAGAAAACAGGTTGAGTACCTTGCTTTATAGAGTCTCGAGCAGCGTAGCCTCTAGTCCACACCCAGTAGATGCTCTTGATGATTACGCCAATAATTATATACTTGGTTCACGTCCACGGATCTACAGTTGTGTATGGTAGTTCTACTCGTGTGTCCCCTCCGGCGCGAGTAGTAGAAAGAGGCTTTCTCAAATCGTCTGTGACCTTCCACGATACACAGAGAGGATCTCTGAGATGGGTCTTGTGGGGGCATCTGTGATGATGTTGCTCCCAGAAAATGAAGTGATCGAGTGTTATTCGTAGCTTCATCAAGACCGGCGGTAATCTTCAAGAACAACCTTCAGAGACAAAGACTATATAAGTAAATAGGATCCAAGTTATGTCTAGTTGTAGATGTTGCCTTATGGAGAGCGCATGGTGTGCTTGAAGTATCCTATATCAACTATTCGTATTGTGTTTTTGAGAAACTTGTTCGTGCACGTTCCTGGAAGCTCTACAGCTGCCCAAGTAGACGTCACTGATCTGTTGGCTGCAGCAAGGCCCACTTCTGTGGGTGAGTCTCTGTCGTTCAAATATTCATCTGTCTATTCCCAAATCTCCCTCTAATCTTTCTTTTCTTCAAATCCATCCTCAGCGTCCGTCTCATCATGGATCCTCCTGTTAGAGGTATACGAGTAAGTTCTACCATCCCTGGATTGGATCACATCATACCATACCAACATATCCTTTTTAGCTTGTTCCCGGAAAGAAATCTTTCCTGGATCTTGCTCCAGAGCTGCAGTCGATGATCATCGAATCCCTTATTCTCAGTATTTGTCCTCTCACTGTTCCCTGTGATGCAAAGACAAAGTATCAGCCTATTACTTCTGCCGGCGAACAAAGTCTTCTTTCCCTCAAGCTCTCATGCCGCATGATATACACCGCAATCAAAGAGAAGCGATCCATTGAAGCTTTCACGATCACTCAGCCTCAGCCCAGCCCGAGGGAGTGGCATCCATCGCTGGGCGCTATCATCTTTCCGCCGTCTCGCAAGGCTTTTACCATCGATCCTTACCGGGACATGCTGCGAGTCTGGGACATGAAACTGCCTAGTTTTCGACGCTTTCCGTCTGGCAATATTCCCGTCCGGAGACTTCTCTCTGTTTGGCAAGACGAGCCTGTCCATCACTACCGCTCCAAGAAACCTGATAGGGCAGGCTACCCCGGAGATTCTCTGCAGTTGTGGCGGCAGAAGTGTCAGGGCCGAGCCAACCCTGGCGAACCTCGTACTCGTAGACCTACTCATGGGTTGTCGGACCAGGACCCCCTTATCGCCAACCTCCGCCTACGCAAGCTTTTCTACCTCGACGAGCTCTACATCGTTGCCAAGAAAGTCCCAAGTGACTAGTGGATTCCGGGCTTTTGCTTCGATGAGCGCTTCCGACAGGCCGGAGATCCGCCCACCAACGACATTGCTCCTGGACAGCATATCGGCGAGGTCTGGAACAACGGTGCTGCTTCCCCTCCCCCTGGCCCAAACGAGTATCGTTGCCCTACCAGCGGTACTATGGTGCCTTTTGAGCCTGCCTCTCGGCCCCTAGTTGGCCTGTATGGCTACGACAAGACCGAGACGACCCGGGGCGGTTTCTGGGCTGGCTTCCTCTACCTTCCGTACAAAAAGGAAGTATGGTTCTCGCCTCTTTCTGCCTTCGAGGTCCGTGACGCGACGACCGTCCCAGTTGCAGACAAGCCGGAGCGTAAGCTCTTTGAAGGCACCCATTCCGACTTTGTCGCCCGTGTCTGGATCATTCGCGACGGCCAGGACCTGCCTCTCGCTCAGCCACACCACCGATGGATTAAGGTCAAGAGCGCCCAGCCTGGAGATCCTCGCTATACTGGGGAGATTGAGCTTATGTGGTCGATTGTCGTTGACAGAGTCCTGGCACAGACTCAAGGCGAGACCCCTTACGAGCTTCGACCTGTCACTCGACTCTGAATGGGGATACAGAGTGGTTTCTGAAGTGAGCCGATGTAGAGATAGCTCACAGGGACAATAAAATGGATGCGGGTTTGGATGAAACTTTGGCAATGGATGGATGCTCTAGCATAGCATCTTGCAAAGAGACATAGGGTTTATGTAGTTCTGTAATTGGCACCTTGGTTTCTATGAAACTATAATAAACATCTCCTTTGTCAACAGTACCTTTGTGTAGGAACGATGATTAATCCAAAATGCATCACGTCAAAAATGAAAGTCTAGGAGAGCTGCATGTCTTGGAGACTCTGTTCCTAAGACAAAAAACATACAACAGCAGGTATTCGCTGGTCGTCTCCGACCCAACTACTAATCCACCCCTTGCGGGCTTGACTAGGGGAGAGCAGACGGGATCCCGTACTTTACCGCGGGTATGGTCGTATGTGGTTGAAGGCATCGCGAATGGGGCTCAAGTTGGTGCCTGCGTGGTTGTTTGCCAAAGACGGCGGATAGGAGGACAAGGAGGCGGGGCTTCACTGGGCAACCACCTACCAAGCAACATCAACATCAACATTAACACAAAGAAAAGTCTTTTCAAGATCGCCAGGCAAGTTAAGGTTGAAATGTACAATGAAAAAACCTTGGATCATGTTTGAAACAAGCAAGCAATTGATACTGATTCGAAATACTAGCACATATCTAGTCTGGTCAAAGAAACTCAGCGAACGGCGACGCTCAGTTGTCACAACTGCGTATGAATTTTCTCAAGCCCTCTATAACCGCTACTCGACACTATATCACTTTGAGCCTGCTATTGCAGATACTCTCGCCAACTTAACTGCTTCACAGGACCATCCACAGTGCCATGATACCTCCCAACAGCCCACCGACCGAACCCGGCGTCTTCATGTTCGAATCATTGCCCGTCTGAGAAGAGCTCGCCGCAGAGCTCGTTTCCGACGCTGTCTGTTCAGCACTTCCCCTGGCGGTTGTCTTGGAAGCCGCGTCTTTGGCGCTGCCACCAGTTGAAGTTGCCGACGAAGCGTCGTCAGTGGCGGATGCATCTGCGCCTTTCAGATACCTCGAGCTTGCACTCTTGACTCGCGAGTCATAGTCTGATGCCGAGACAGGGATGCTGGCGTAGCAGCTCATCGGCTTGGCTTCCCAAGAACTGCCTGTGCAGATAGGCCATCCGTCACAGGTGCTCAGGTCGAGCTCGCCGCCAACGCAGCAGTATGCCTTGTTATCGGATGGGTTGTTCAGAACGCCGGGGCAGTCCTTGTTGTTTTCACGGGCGACGACGGTTATCTGTGCTAGGGTGCCTTGGATCAAGCATGCCAGGCTAATGGAGGAGAGAAGCATGATGGGCTTTGTGGAAGAGGTGACAGATGATGCTTCGATTCAGTTGAGAATGAAGTGAGGAATACTGTGACAGAATTTGAATATGGCCAACTTTGCCATCTACAAAATGCGGGAGCCGTCGTCACTTATATACGTATGCACGTCTGGACCTTTGATTGACGCGTCTGACATGAAGCCACCTTGTCAGCAACGTTCCACTCGGAAGAACTTCAGTCGCTGCCCCGCATAATCGTGGTTTTGTCTGAGCCAAGGAATTCGTATTTATACTTTCTATGATGATTCTCGTTCTAGAATCTTATAATTTAAACGCTTTCACTCTGTTTGAGTCAAAGTCGGGGACGAATTGACGTTTTTGGATACCAAGCTGAGACTAGTCCGGGCGTCTGCCGGCCGATTTTGCCCCAACAATTGATCTAGCCATATTTGGTATTTCAGAGAGAGACCCCCGCGATCCTTCAATGGAGCAAACCTTAACAGAGGCCAGCTCGGCATGCTCAGGAGGGTAAGTGACAGGTATCGTGACGTAAATATCTCATACTATTTGAGGGCTGGTTGATTGTCAAAAGGCCCTGGAGAGCAATAAAGGGTCCTCATTACCCTGATGTGCTGGCTGTTGATCGACATTGCAACAAGGTCTGTCTTTACTGGGATGTCGGCACTCTCGGATACACGTCGATAATTCAGCTGAGAAAACGGAGTGCCAATTGAGTCTTGTCAATGGCTGTCTGCCCCTACAGTTCTAGAACCTCCACATCGCCAAGCGAATCCCTCGACAGCTCCACGCGTTGAGAAGCCATCCCCCTCCCAAGCTAACTGCATCCGTAGCATGGCGTCTTAGCGTCTGATCGCTTTCCCTACGGGGTATTTCAACACCTTGCCCCCGTCCGACCTTTGCCCTTCCTGCAGCCAAGCTTTGTCCTTCCCAGCCCTACGAACCCGACACTGGGGTTTTGGTTCCGATCTAACCTGTTTTCTATTCTTGTTTATTAATATTTTGATCCTCTGTTTCATTTGTTACGTGTCTCCACATGACCAGACACGGAAGACGCATAAAGCGGTGCGGTACTTGTGTTGAGCGCAAGGTCAAATGCGGTATGCCGGTGTCGAGAGCTGAGTGGTTCGATGGGACTGACTATTGATAGATGAGCAGCAACCCTATTGCCAACGATGTAAAAACGCAGGTCTTACCTGTTCGGGATATCATAGTCAACTAAAGTTTGTCGACGAGGGCACTCGGTTCACCTCGGCTACTGCTTGTCCTTCCCAGCCTGTTTCAAAATCTGCGACATCACAATGCAAACGTCTCGCCAATGGCAGGGCTGCAACAAAATGCCCAAGGAATCCCAAGGCTCAGATAGTCAGCTTAGCACCGCAGAAGAATACTCTGTTCTTCCCCTACACTTTGTCAAAGCTATCACCAGGAGACTTGCGCTGCGGGCCAGGAATACTTTCAGAACTACTGACAGGCCATCACTCGGAACTACACCAATCATGCGTACAAGCGTTGACTGCGATGTACTTTGGAAGAACGAACCGGGATAGAAACGCTTGCGAACAAGGGCTGCGTCTGTACTCTCATGCACTGACTCAGCTCCGGACGGACATCAGCAACTCAAATACCGAAGTGGGCACCCTGATGAGTGTCATGTGCCTTTGTGTATACGAGAACGTCGTGTTTTCCCAACCGACTGCTTGGCTTCTTCATTACGATGGTCTAGGGAGATTGGTAAGTCCCTTCACGCCGGAACTTTGACCCCTTGCTCACCTGGACCCCTAGATGCAAGCGCGAGGCCCAAAACCGTGGAGAACGCCAGCAGAAAGGCAAATACTGCAAGTGGTACGGTACTACATTGTAAGTTTTATCACCTGATAAGACATTGGTAAAGAGTCGCTGACTGGATGCAGACCCTCTCCGCTGGCCATCAACGCCGCCATTGTTTCCTCGACCAGCCGCAATGGGAGAGCACAAGATGCCTCCCGGAAGGTGAAACTCCAGATAAAATCGATATTCTGTACGACATCTTTGCCCAGCCGCCTGGGATCGTGGCGGATTACGACAATATTCGGAAGGCGAGTGTGACGGACCCTGTTGCTGTTGAAGTTCTGCGGAACAGGACACAAGCGCTCATCGACAAATTGTATGAATGGTACCGCAACATGCCATGGGTATGCACCACAGATCCTTCCATGAGAGAGAACAGCGGCATCCCTCTTCCGGACGACCCAATGGAGTGTGTAGCTCTCGCAATCAGTTACGCCATGCTTTTATGTCTTGTCCAGCCTTGTGAATACCTGGGTATTTCGCCTTTTCCAGACAACAGCGGAGGGCCGTCAAGCGACATGGACCAAAACTCGAAAACCAAATTCTTGGCCCTGGAGATCTGTCGCTTCGCAAACTGGGCACTTCGTGGTCAAGCTTCGGCGAGCTATGCTTTGCTGTTAGTGTATCCACTTCAAATAGCATGGTTCTGCGTGCAGAATAGTGAGGAGGAACTCCGTAATGTTAGAGTCATAATGAACTCGGTTGTTGCGGATTCGTATGGCTTTGAGTTGGGGAGGATGAGGCATTGGGATGAGACTAGTCTGGATCAAGGCCGGTATGGCTTTTTGTATTAATGATAATGGGATCGATGGTGCGATGAGAAAAACGAACGCTGTTACACGTTGTAGCGCCGAGCTGACATTGTGCTTGGTAATTATGCCCTGGCATGGCTCTGGAATTGCGACGATTGCTCAACTGGCGCGCTTGGATATCTAAGCGCCTTTGCCATATCGACACCAATTGATTGGTTACAGGAAACATGGGATTTCAAAGCATGCGGCTCTACTGATTACCCCCAAACAACATCGACGTATGTGGCTGTATCGCCAAACCTGATATGACCCCTGCAATGTCGTCAATCTGCTTCCCCTTTGCGTGGCGATGCACAGCACAACAAATGCCCAGCCCTAGGCACACCACACCACAAACAAAGATCAACAAAGCAGGCCATCTCGTTCGGAAATATGGCAGGCTTAGCCCCCAACCCAGGCCAACTCCGTCGGAAACGGAGGTCCGCTCCTGATCAACCAACGTATCTGACTGGGTTCACTAACCCCAAGGTCCACTGATCTTACGAGGCTGATATGCAGCCTTGCTTACGCCCAGCTATCTTGTACCCTTTTGGAAATCGCGCTTATGGCCCGAAGCAGTCCAATGGAGCGCCCATGTCGAAGCCATCGGGCGTTCCCCGCCCAATTTAATTTCATGAACAATTTCTCTCCTTTTGGCTGACCTGACATTATCATAATACCTTTATTTCCTTCTTTCCAGATGCAGGCGCGCCTGTAGATGCCGAGTTACGAAAATGTCTGAAAAGAGGCCCCTTAAGCGACTTGTGGTGTTGGTAGATGGAGTCGAGGTGCGGGAAACCAAGAGTAAGTATCTGCCTTGGCATCAAGAATCGTTGCTGATTGATGACAGAGGAGACGAACCCTTCAACGGTTCAGAGGATCAACCAATTAGTACATAACGGACTGGTTGAGTCGAATGGAATTCCTGTTGCGCAGATTCCCAAGTATTATGTTGCACCTAGCAATGTTGTCAAGTTGACCGACATGTTTCGATCACGGAGCACGACAAGTGATGATTCGACAAACCTCATCAAGACCATTGTCAGGGATATCTGTCTTACACTTGAACGGCCAGAAGATGAGCTCTGGCTATACGGTTCTGGGCACGGGGCCTTCATTGTTCGCGCAGTTGCTGGCATCGTGCATCGCATGGGCCTGCCAACAACACAAGGTTTCGATAATCTGTTTGATGCGGCTCTTGGCCTGATCAAGGCTCAACTTGAGGATGATTTCAAGCGAGGCCCTGCACTACTGCAGAAGATCAAGAATGAAGCGCAAGATCCTCCCAGGATACCGTTTGTTGGTCTTTTTGACACCATCATTCATAACTCAAAGACATCCTACGACATCTCGTTCAACCCTTCTATCGAAACTCTTCGCCATGCGCTGTCCATCAATGAGAACAGGACCAACAAGACACCGGAAGTGGTCAACATTCCTGACGATGCGGACATGACACATAGGTCACTTACCCAAGCATGGTTCCTCGGTACACACGAAGATATGATCGGCGGAACAGCTCACGACGGTCTTTCACTCTACCCGCTGCAGTGGATGGTTTTGGAGAGCATCTACTCCGGCCTCCGTGTCAACAATATGGGCGACTCAAAAGCCAGCGATAATCCCATGGCTTTGATCTTCCCGCAATACGCTGGCAACCTTCCGCCCTTGGACGGATCAGAAGAGATCGAATGGCGGCTCCAGTACACCAATGGCCTTCGAACAAGCATGTTTGATCTCCAGAGTATGCATGCAAAGAAATCAGCAGGCGGCGTCGAGACTCACTCCATCAAACTTGATACGGATTGCTACAAACATGCAGCAAACCGCAAAGTCTTTGCTGCGGATGGAAGCTTGAAAGGATGGTGTGACGTTGGTAGGTACTCCGAGTTTGCCAATCTGTACCCAGCTAACAAACTTAGGACCTTATGGAAACATGATTCACCCCTCACTATTCTGCATTCTCGATAGATACCCCCGACACAACGACCTGAAGAATTTCCAACCCCTCAAGAAGCCAATCTCAGACTTTCAGGACTCTTACCTCGTTGCTACAGAAGATGGATTAGCTCCATGGCTTCAAGGGATGCAGCTCGAAGCAAGCGGTGTTAAAGCCTTCCGGATCCTTGTTTGTGGCAAGACTGGCGTTGGCAAATCGACATTGATCAACAAGGTCTTTGGTGTTGAGATGACCGATGAGTCTCTTTCTTATGATCAGGGAGTTCATGACATCAACGTTGCCTTTGAGTCCCCCAAGCACCCTGGACTCTTGATTCATGACTCAAGGGGTTGGCAGGCTGGTAGTGATACCGAGCTTGAGTTGATCGCAAAGTTCCTCCGGCACCGGGCGTTTCAAGAAGACCCTGCCGAGGCTCTTCACGTCATTTGGTGAGCTACTCTCATATCCGAAGGAATATTAAGCTAATAAGATCTGAGGTTCTGCGTTGACGCTGATGTTGCACGCATCGAAGAAGCCGACAAGCGAACCTTTGCCACCATCGCCCAATTCTCCCACCAAGTCCCCGTTTTCGTCGTTGGAACAAAGAAGGATAAACTCACTGGCTATCGAAAGATGCAATACCTAGAAGAGCTCATGGAGAAGACAGACGACTACAAAGAAGCCAAGCGACTCGCTGAAGAGAAAGCCAATGCTGTTGCCGAGGAACAATTCGCGGAGCTTAGGAACCAGCTCTCGCAGATTGAGCACTACAAAGCTGACGGCTTCTGCTGTCTTTCAAAGAGTCAGTGGTATCCGTTATGAGAGTGATGGGTGGGTGCTAACTGGAATAGATGACGAGGCCGGAGTAAAAGATCTCCTCTCACAAACCCTCGACCTGATCGTCGACGAACGCGTACGTCTCTTCTGTGTTGCCGCTCAAGTCGTTGATGTTGAACAGAAGATCAACTCAGCGATAACAGAGTGTATGAGACTAGGAACCCACGCAATCCGCACCGCTGCTGTTCCCCTTCCCTGCACAGGCTTGGTCGGAACACCTACCGTCTCACGTCTCATCTGCGAGCATGTACTGCAATGCTTCGGCTTCCCCAAAGCTGCGCCAGCCGAGATCGAACAGATCATGTCAGATATCGTCATGAGCAACTTCAAGCAGTATCTCCGGGTTTCTCTGTCACAGTTCGCGGCCGTTAGTGCTATCTCGGTTGGTGCTGCGGTGCCGACTATGGGAATTGGTATCATTGTAGGTGCGGCAGGTTGTCTACTGGCACTTCCTCCTACCGCGAGGATGTTGCTCAAGTGCTCATGCGACATGATTCTTATTCTCGAGCGGTCCTTTCGCTACGACGGAAAATATGTTTCTATCAAGCAGATTGAAGATGCAGCCAAGTACTACGCGAAAACGACAATCACGACATTCAATGGGAAGGAGAAGCGATTGCAACAGCAAGTTCACGATGAACTGGACCACCTCATTCCGCTGAAGAAGGTCAATATTGGCTTCAAGTTCAACAAACTAAGATCATCTGTTGAAGAGATTATCTATAGCAATCGTTTTGGCAACCCTCCAGACTACACTTCCCTCCGAAGCCCCTCCACTGTAGGTCTAGACTTACAGTCAGGGGGACCTGTTGAGATGGATGCTGCGCCTACCATCTCAGAGCTGCCGGGCGATGAAGTCGACTACTCGCAGTTGTCGAAGTCAGACGAGAAGTCTGATCAGCTGCCAATTCTTGAGCTCGACTCAACTGAAGTCGGGGCAAAAGAAGGACATATTTCGATGGCACCGAATGCTTCGGAAACAGCCGCACAGATCGGTCCTTCGCTTGCAAACAAACTTGTTGAGCTTAACGTTCAACCGCCTGAACTTGAGGGCAATGCGCCGGGTGACGTGAGGCAAGACTCGTTAGAAGTTCCACCGCCGGCGACAAGAAGTAAATCAGACTCCTCTGGGTCCAAGTGGTCGAATAAGCTGTCGTCGTGGAAGTTGAGTCGGAAGTCGAAGACACTAAAGCAATGAGCGGGCGGAGGATCTGGTTTCTACAGCTTGTTTTGGGCTTTTGTTGAAGATACCATAATGTTGGATGATCTTGGACCTGTCCTTTCTGTTAGATGCCCATGTCTGCTTGTATTTTATGTGATTTACCAAGAAAGCGATTAGACATCGAAGTACGTTGTCATGATAACAAAGATAAACGGTTGCGTCGGCCTTTCCTCTATGACTCTGTATTACATTTCAAGCTTTGTGCTTGCTCCAGGTTTGATGCGACACAGACTGCCTCTTGACACTCAGTTATCCCATATACTCCTCGCAATGGGCATCTTGCCCTGACTCAGCTGGCTTTTTCCTGTATTGAGAAAGCTGCCATTGCTTGTCAAGGGAAGCACCAGTCACAGTAGTCCCACCTGGCACGGAAATACATAATCTGGCATCGAGTAAGTTGCAAACATGCTTAAAGGAGTCTGCAGCGTAAGATCCCGTCCATGAGCGATATGTCGAGCATAGCACAACTTGTACTGGGTCTGCACCAGAGACGACATCGGGTATAAGTCCATGACTTCGTTCCCAGTCTTCTAGATGGAAGGTGGTCGTGTACTGCGATACTTGATTAACTTGTTTGAACCGGCATACGCATGGAGAATTTCTCACCTCATTTAGATTCAATTTTACCTCTTTACCGAGGATCTTGCGGGTGGCTTTGTGAGCATCGTCGTAGAATTGACCATTGCCCTTCTTACTTTCACTGATAGGTACGGAAGAAGGAATATCCCAGAAGAAGTTGATGCCAGTCTGTCGCAGCCATGGGACATCTTTCATGCGATCTTGATGAATCAGAATGCAAAGAACAATGCCAGACAGCGGTGAACCGTTGCATCTTTCATTGAACTCCCATGAAAATGAGTGTGTTCGTAGTACTTCTAAGATGCTTCCCAGAGACTTAATCAACTGGGCATTGATGACCTCGCGCTTGAACGTTGACTCATTGTGCAGATTCAAGCCGATGACAAGCTCAGTGCGACCCCTTTGGCGGAGTGAATAGTCTAGCTTTTGGAGATCTGTAGCTTGACCTGCGAGGGCGGTATGTCTGATGTATGACGTCTCATATTGATCAGCCGGTAGCTTTTGATAGATGTCGGGTGTAACAGGAACATCTACTACCCAGCACGCAGTCTTCCCCTTTGCGGGATATAAATAAGGGTTGAGCAATTCTCGCGGTCTTTGAGGGCAAGGGTTGGAGTAGTTGTTCAGCTTGACACGGCTTTGTTGAGAATTGCTCACGATTGTTGTAGCCTCTGATTGCATACTCACAGATGAGCGCTTATCAGATGTGGGCACGCTGGACATCGTACTCGCCGTACTGAGAGACAATGGCTTCCTTGCGCTGACGGACTGATAAGTCGGCAGAGCTGGCTCAGTAGGCGGTGGCCGCTCCCAAGACGTAGTTTGGGTATTGTGGTCGACATAGTAGGGCCTCCCATCGGGTGTGTGCATTTCCTGCCATCCAGGTGGCAGTGAAGCAAGCACGGGAGCGACAGGTTTAGTCCATGACGTGCTTTGATCGTTGTGGTTGACGTAATAAATCTGTCCATCAGGAGTGAGTCGACTCTCCCATCCTGTGGGAAGAGGAGTGAAAGAATCCGGGGCAGCATTGTGTGGTATAGAGGCCTGGGGGCTGACTGGTGTCTTTGGCGTAGCATCGACCCAAGGTAAGGTGGCTTGGACTTCGGCTTGTTGGTGAAACTCGGTCTGGGCTGTTTTTGCTGGCATTGATGATGGGGACATCGTAGACTGTGATTGTGGTGATATAGGGGGTGAGCTGAATACTCCAGGTGATTGAGGAGAGCTGGGAGTAGGAGATGTCGTTGCTTGTGAAGCCGTAGCTTGTGCCTTCGCTTTGGTAAAAGGCACTGAAACCGACACGATATGAAGCGTATCAAGTCTTGCAGCCAAAAGCGCAGTCGGATCAGGATTCCGCACAATAACATCGGGGATACCTCTGATATTGTACTCATTCCCAGATTGTGCTATATAAAACTTTTTCGTTGAAGACTTGAGCTTAATCTTAGACCAGTCAAGGTCTGAATCCAAAAGCACCTTGAAAGTGATTCCATTCAACCCCTCCAGCCAAGATGCCAACGCTCCAATATGCTCATCCTGCAACAAAACTGCCTCTCCAGGTCGAAGGTCAGCACGCTCACCGATAGTCCACGCGTACAGAAACCGCCCGGGGTCCAGCTGCCAAGTCATGATGGGTGAAGTGTCGTGGCCGACGTTGGCATACATGACTGAACCGCCATACGTAGCGAAGGGCATACTCCAATTATTGATGCGGATGCTGTCATTTGGGGGTAGTGGCTGGGGATATCCGACTTTCTCAATCTGTTTGAACATATCCGCAACAACCGCGGTCTCGGTTTTCAAAGCTTTCTTGTCATACTTCTCATAGTACGGTTCGCTATGTCCAATGCGAGAGGGCGACTTCTTGAGCAGTTGGAAAGGGTGCGGGACACTCTTCAGATAGGCTATGGCCTGGTCGATGTCCAGATTCCAATAGGTCGGTTTCTCAGGGTTGCTCCAATTTGTGTCGTTCATAACTCCGCATCCGTATCCATAGTAGATGGGCATGGGATGACAAGCCGCGCAGAACATGAAGCCGCAGGCTATAAGATACTGTAGAATGGGATCAAGACGCTCCAGCTCAAAAGTGAGGTCATCCTCTGAAATGTCCATCGCAACCTTGACAGCGGCAAGAGCCTGTGGCAGAGCATCGTAATTGATCACGTCGAGCGCCATCAAACGCTGGCCCAAAGAGGCGAAGACCAAGTAGACCTCATCAAGGCCAGCGCCTCTTCCACTCGAGGTTGAGCCCTGTCCTTCTTCACGTTTGTTCTTTTGCCGTAATTCCCACCATGTCGCGATACTTGCACCAGCTTTGACGACTGAGATGCCGATCTCAATTGAGGCGGTGATTGGGTCTGACATGTTGGATTAAAGCAAAAGACGTTTTCACTGCTATTTTGCAAGTCCATCAGGGTTATGTTTCTTTATAACATTTCAGTAACTCTTCAACTAGCGATTGATAATGCACTGTCCTCCATCAGATGATTCCTTTTAGCTGCTGGTCTAGCTGGGTCGATTGCAACCCCCCAATTCAACATGGCGTTCGATAGCGCCAGCGCTAGATCTGCCTGGAACAGTCGCCCGTGGATTTGGGGTATTTTAACTGAAACCGATAAGACCTCTAGCCTATCAGAGATTGCACATTATATGAACCCTGCATTCAGCTTCAAAGACAGTAACGAGAAAATGTGCCTTGTGTGCCGGCTGAGCCGGAAGTGGTGAGCTGGGCGAGGAAATTACTGGTAGTTATAGAGGACAAAACGCCTGTGCATAATTATTTGAGTTCCGTTGGTTGAAAGCAGCCTCTGCGTTTCAAGTCCCATCTAAACAAGAACGGGCTTGTTTATGCTTGTTTGAATAAGGTTTATAAGCCAAGATATTTATGTCCGGAAAGTGATACAATATACACATTGAATGGAAATCTGTTGGTGGATAAGCAATAGAGACAAACCTCGACATATTCCTCTCATTCACAGGCACAGGAAGCTGCCTCCCAAGTAAATGTCGCCATCTCACTGCCTGGAGTCCTATCGCCGAGGCGAGGCCTGAAGTCATTGTAGAAGCGGGCGTCGCTGGAATCGCGGTACCAGTCATACTTTGCTGGAGTGAATGAAAGGCCATTTCTGGTCTCCGTGCTGCAGGAAAGCACACCAGAGCAGACGTCATTAGGGTCCTTTTGGCAGTAGAGGGCTTCAGAGCCATCTGGGTTGGGGCTGCTAGCAGAAGTGCCAAAGATGATATTGTTCGAGTTTCGGACGGCAGCAACAGAGCCACCAGCGTAAGGGTCTTGGGTGATCAAGCGACCCGTTTCTGACAAGTACCATGTGTCGTAGACGAGGTAGGGGTACCCTCCGTTTCCTGAAATGAGAGAGTCGGGATCGAGATGGCTGTACTTTAGATACTGCCCATCAGTCCACTTGGAGCCGTTGATTCTGATTTTAAAGCACTTGCCCGATTTTTCAGAGGGCGAGGAGCATGCTGCAGCTGGCCGCGAGTTGTCGACACTTCCAGCGCCAATATATCTCCATTGATACGGACTATTAGTGTAGAACCTTACGCTCCACCGGGTCAGTGCATGAGGGAGACCTCATTTCTTACTGGGATCCGGGCACACTCCGTCGTCCGAATCGGGATCGCTATCGGGGATCTGGCCTTCAGCTGATTTTACAAAATCATCCACGGGATCGAGTCCCATATCCAGCAGTTCAGCAGCGAGTGCCTCTTGGCCGGAGGGATTATTGAGGTCGAACTTGCCGGGTCGTAGCGCTTTGTCAGCGCCAGACTGAGCTGGTGCAGGAACGTGAAGGTTTCTATCCTCAGGCGTGAGCTTGCTCATGACGAAGTCGAAAATTTCCCTTGCGGCGGGGGAGAGATCATCAATCGAGGTTGGAAGTGGACCTGAGCCCTTTGTAGTGGTTGGCATGGTCGATGTCGGCGCGGCAGTGGCGGATACAGTAAGAGTCCAGTTTGTGATAGATGAGGTTTCTGTCGACATTGTCGACGAAGAAAGGATTGACGCGGTAGTGTCAGGAGCGGTATTGGTATTAGTCGACTCTGATGCGGAAGCACTAGACTCTAGGGCTGTAGACGTGGATAGTTCAGATGTAGTTGATTCCAGGGATGTAACAGAAGTCCACTCTGATGTGCCAGATGAGATTGACCCCGGAGCTGTAGAAGTTGTTTGATCTGATGTCAGAGATGGTTCTGAAACAAGAGATGATCCAGATGTCGATGGAGAGGTTGACGTCCAAGACTCCGAGCTGGCGGGTTGGGTACCAGACGACGTAGTTAACTCGGAGTTTACCGTAGACGACGACTTGGAGGCGCTGGACCTCTGATTGTTAGTGCTTGCATTGAGCTCGGTAGACAGAATGGATGTCTCGGGCTCGGTAGAGGTAGCCGGATTCGAGGTAGTAACTCGGCTGGACAATGCAACCTCGGAAGTCGATTGTGTCTCGATTGTACTAAGCTGCGCTCAGGTTTATTCGCTAGAGACAGTGCTGCTCATCGTATGTTGCGCCAGAGTGGCAGCTTTCCAGTCTATCTGGACTCGGTCAAAGTCGCCGAGGCCAATAGCACCCGACATGAGCACCTGATCGACAAGTACCTTGGCCGGGCTCTTTGCGGTATCGACACATCTTAACTCGACCCTGAGATCGGAACTGAGTGTTGTCAATGTAGGCATGCCAGAAATAGCGCGCCAATCAGGTATACCTTGAAACGAATCGGAGCTGAGAAACAGCTGATTGCCATAGTACACATTGACTTTGTAGTCATTGCCGTTGTCCACTTGTAGGACTTTGTAGAAGAGTCGAAAAACGGGTTGGGCATGAGGTATGACGATGTGCTGCCAGATGCTAGTCGAACGATCCGTGGAGGTGTTGAGTTGTTGCTTTCTCGTTGGGTTACCACCATCAGGGAGAATACTCGATTCGACGCATCGGGTCTCCCCCGTGTCACTACCGGTGTAGCCACCTTCATGGAGCGTACGAGCACAGATGCCATGTTGGAAGCCTATCCACTAGATTAGAGCTGTGAACGACCGGTAGATAATCTCAGGGCCTATGTAGAGTCACATACTGCACAGCCTTCAGGAACAGAGAAGCGGAAAGACACGGTGGGCATATTGTACGTAATAAATCAAGAGAGCGATCGAGACATATTATGGAGGTTAATACGATTCGACTGCTGCCTGATCCCATGGAAGAGGTAGCAAACAGCCCTCCAGGCTTGCAATGTTGCACAAAGCTTCCCCTCCCTCCGCCGCCGTGTAACCTCCCTCCCTATCCAACCGGCCTAGAAAGCACGATATTCCCCCTGTCAAAGTATCTGTGACTAGCGAACAGATCTAAAGCGTGATCTTGCGCATTTGCGCAGAACGTGCCTTCGCCAAGCAACCACTGGTCACAAGAATGGCGACATGGATGGCAACCCCTTGTCTCCTCTCTGAGCGCATTTGCGCAATCATGAGATGCTAGGTAGCTACAAGGGCCTTCGCAAGTAGTTCAGAACGCCCAAGGCAAACTCTGGCGTCGGTGTCACTTCACGGGCCGTGGACGTATCGGCGAGTGCTGCATGCCTGGGTCTCTTCTCTGCGTGGAGTATCAGGACGGGTGGATGCCATCAATGATATTGAGCTAACCTCTTACGATTTCAAGACCTAGACACCTCGATGTACGATTCTGCCAAGCTCGCGAAACGGGCTTGTGCTTGGCCCTTTTACTTGGGCGTGAACGGCTCTTGCGGTAACGATCCCCGAACCAAGGGCTGTTGGCTCTACCACCTGGCCCACCGCAACGAAGGCGAGAAACCGGCCCATTTCTTCTGTCCAATAGTGCGCCAGACGCCTCGAGACTGCTGATAATCGACAAACAGCGCTACTACGCGAACCTCGGACTGAGTTGCCCTACAGCCTTGTTTTGTTCGAAAGCCGAGTCATTGATGACACAGACAGCGGGTTTTATTTGCCGTTTTCCCTAGAAATATTTGATTGGTATAGTATTTACACGTATGTCTGGGTTCCGGGAGCTGACTGTATCCTCTCATCATGCGAGGGGCCGCTGCCAGCATCTAGGCTAGAGTCCGTGGAGAAGCATACTTGAAACTTCCCCAATGGAAAGACAATAACCCTCAGGTGTCACCAAAGTTCAGGATAGTTACTGTATTCATCACCGTCCTAGAATCGCTCCTACTGACCACCTCTAGGAGTACAAGCCAATGGATCAGCGATCTTGGCACTGCAACCCCTTTTCCATTAACAGGATCCCAAAATTTGGTGATTTTGTTCAACTCAATCGCCATTCAAGGCCGCTTCTTGAACAAAACCGCCCTTGGTAAGCTCTGGGAGTGAATAAGGACTTGGCTCTGGACCTTGGGTACAAACCCGCCTCATGCTTTCCTTCGTCTCTTCGTGACCCCAACATCTAGGCGCTTACGGAGAATTTACTGATTCTAGCCACGATCAACAATTAGTACCAGTCGTATCTTAAAAGAAGCTACATATCGGGAAGTCTACGGGTTCAGTATCGGGAAGCTGTTGACCCCGAGATGCCTGAAATGTGTGAAACGTCAGACGGGGGATTACCGTTACGGATAGTCTACTCATGTCAGGATTTAGTTTGGTACGAGTTATACGGGCCCACTTTAACCGTCCCGAAAAAGAGTGGAGCTCGTAAAACGTCCCAAAGAGGAAATCGTCTCTTACGAGCGAGCATGCGCAGAACTCGATGAGACAGGGATTCTTCAGGACGAGATGCGCTACATAACTAAGATATTACGCGCTGACGGAGGATGGCTCGAGATTTTTGTGTTGGTTTATGTTCCATCTCATTCTTATCTTTAACTTTATTTGATTCCGTTCCACTGCAATTGCAACCTTTCTTTCGCAGTCTATCCTTCATCACCCTTTTCTAGCAAGCGCCGACACCTGTGATTCCAGCAGTGGAAATCTGCGTTATAACAGTAACGACCTCAATTTCCTTTTTCAATCAAGTCCTGGACTGCTGTGCTAATACCTTTCTCTCCACAGGCCACTCACTACGTTGCC
>JAAVUA010000313.1:0-21183 GCA_014898875.1 Fusarium miscanthi
GCTTCTGTTAAACCAAGTCCATCAACCCCAATGGCCTTTGGTCTTTGCGAGAAAGCGATTCTTTACGAGTGTATTAGACAGAGTCCAGTAAAAGATTAGCGTATTGTCTGCTGATGTCGGTGGCTGATTCGAGTTCTTGTGTGACTAAATCAACCATGATGATTTTAGGAGAATGTTCATCATCGTAAGTTAACCATAAAAACATTGACGATTGGGCTTTTCTGAATTCAAGATGAGGCAGGTACAGGTCCACCTCTGGGCACTTACATGAGACAATACGTACCTTTCCCTCCGGTCCACACCGGGACGGCTAAACCTTGGGCCAAACGCACCAATCACCAACGTTGATTTTGCAAGCAGCTCCAACTCGAATTGCAGTGCTCGGTACGACGGCGACATTTTGACAAGATCCGGAACCGACGACCTTAGAAGCCCTCCCGCCTTCGCGACGACACCCGCTCCGCTCGCTCAGGAAAAGCATCGCCAAACTGTTCACAATGGCGAGCAAGCTCACTCCCCTCATCCGCTCCGCCATCCGGCCGGTATGCCGGGCTGCCCGCCCTCAGTCTCGCGCCGCCTTCTCTCTCACAGCCAGCCGACGAAGCGACACTCTCATGGTGGTAAGTAGGTCAATTGGCGCTGTCAATTGCGACCCTGGACCGTAGATCATGATAGATCTATTGGCGCGCAATTGCTAGCGATGGGAACCAAATTGTCTGACCTATGGCCTTATGACAGCATCGAAACACTGAGGACAACAACCCCGACATCCCCTTCAAGTTCAACGAGAAGAACCAGACCGTCATTGCCGAGATCCTCAAGCGATATCCTCCCCAGTACAAGAAGGCTGCTGTCATGCCATTGCTAGACCTCGGCCAGCGCCAGCACGGCTTCACCAGCATCAGCGTAATGAACGAGGTCGCCCGTCTTCTTGAGATGCCTCCTATGCGAGTGTACGAGGTTGCCTCTTTCTACACCATGTACAACAGAACTCCCGTGGGCAAATATTTTGTTCAAATCTGCACTACGGTATGTTTGTTTCCTACATGAAGCACTCCTTTGTACTGCAATTGCTTCTTCACGCTAGTCTGGCAATGACGATTAGACGTCATTGAAGATTAGACGTCATTGAAGATTACCGAATACTCTAAAAGCACAGCCCACTAACATTGGCACCAACAGACACCTTGCCAACTTGGAGGCTGCGGATCTGATGTTATCGTCAAGGCTATTAAGGAGGAGCTCGGAATTGAGCAGGGCCAGACCACTGCCGACGGTCTCTTCACCATTCTCGAGGTCGAGTGCCTCGGTGCCTGCGTCAACGCTCCCATGATTCAGATCAACGACGACTACTATGAGGATCTCACCCCCGCCTCCGTGAAGGATCTCCTCAAGTCCCTTCGGGCCCAGGCTACTGCTTCCGATCCCTCTACTGTCAACGTCCCTAAGCCTGGCCCTCTCAGCAGCCGAGACACATGTGAGAACAGTGCTGGTCAAACAAGCCTTAACGCGGAGCCCTGGGGAACCGAGACTACAAGGGCGGACCTGTAGAATTATAACACTATCATCTCTCTTTTTTAGTTCAATAGCAAGAAATGCAAAAAGTGTCCGGCGGGAGGAGGCTTCAACTGTACATAACATCATGTCAAGTGCTTTCCCAGGTATAGAATGCGTGGATTCTCATCAATAGTAACATGATATGCTGTGTGAAGTATTGTGTCCGCATGCAGACTTTGTTTTCTTATCCCATTCGTTCATTGATACAATCGCCAAAAACATGTTACGCCAAAAAGGAACACTACACCCAAACCAACTACCTGTTCAGTCCCTCATCATTTTGCCTAAGAATCGCCCACGCGCAAGATCCAACCGTCCCCAAGACGCTCATTGTCCTCACCTAGACCTCCCCAGATCAAAATGCCGCTCTCCTCAAGTTCACCCATCGGGGCGCTCGCAAGCCAGCCTCTCGCCATAGGCATCTCATCACTGTTATCATCGTCGTATGGCTCAAGATCAAGCTTTGTCCACTTGCCCTCACCTGTCTTGCGGCCGACAGCTTGCCACATGGCAGCGGTAACGCTGGCGGCCGTCATACCCAGAGGCGGAACTTGGAAGGCCCAGACATCATTCATGAACTTGCCTGCACCTTCGTGGCCTTCTGAGCTTGGGTCACGCTCACCCATGGTCAGGACAAGATACTCGTAACCAGCCCCTGAAGTGATTGCCTCCAAAGATGCGACACTTCGGGGTTCAGGCCAGATCTGAGCTGGTTCGGCGTGAATTTCAGTTGAGTCGGTATTCGGATCGCTTTCAAGAATGGTTTGCCAACCACCACGGGCTCGAACGGCAACCTCACCCTTGGTGCCTCTATCGTCAAACGTTTCAACTTCGAGGTGGAGGAAGTCGAGCTGCCCTCCGAGTTCGCTTTGTCCATCAAAACCGCCAAAGCGGAACAGGCGGGTCTTGCTCACACAGATGGTACTGCCGCCTCGTGCAGGGCCTGGCGCAGCAGGAAGCTCAGTCCAGGTACGGTCATGGACGTTAAAGGCCCAAATATCATTGGTGCGCTCGCCATTGGCGAGGCATCCAGCATGAATGAAGAAGGTACCGTAGCCATCCGACTCTTCATCCACAGCATCTTCAGCAACATTGCCAACAACAGGAGCTTGAGGAATGCCCGTCTTAGAGGTGTCTCCGAGTGCCCACTGTCCCCAGGTCTCAGGTTCCTTGGGTCGCTTAGGAGCAAAGTCCCGGGGGCGGTCGATCGATGTGGCTGTATGATAGCTTCGAGGGGCGGGTTGGGGCACAATTGCACCACCAGGAACGACAGGGGCAGGGTCAAGGTATGTCCATGTATTGGAGCGGGTGTCAAAGACCCAAACACGGCCACCTTCGTTCAGAGGCCGCATGTCGGGACCTCCGCGACCACCGAAGAGAAAGATGCGGGATCCGATGACAGCAGTAGCATGGCCTACTCGTGAAGCTGGGACATCACCCAGTTCTGGGGTTTCTGGACCAGCAGGCTGCTTACCTTTGGACTTGCTCTCGACCTCTTCATCTGAAGATTCTTCTTCTTCTTCTTCTTCTTCTTCTTCTTCATCTTCTTCGTCATCCTCCGCAAGAGAAACTTCGTCGAGCTTTTTCTCGATCTCCTCTTCGTCTGGCTTCTCGTCGGATTTGACTGGCTCTGGGGCCTTTGGCTGAACGGGTTGCTGAACCTCAGGCTTCTTCGGCTGGGCATCTGGCTTGGCGGGGGATGCCTTGATCTTGAAGTAATCGGCCCCAGCCGAGGACCAAGGCAAAGTTACGACGTGCATATCATTGTCGACGGGCTTTCGGGGTTCGATCTCTCCACCAAAGAGGTAAGCGGTTCCGTGGACGATGTTGAGGGAATGGGAAGAACGGGGAACGTCGGGGACATCAATGCGCTCCCATGTTCCTTTCATAGAACTCTTCTTCTGGTGAGTTGCCGAGGGAACGGATGGAACGGAAGGCATAGGCATAGAGGGGAGGTTTTGCTGAACATTGTGGAGGAGGTCGGTGGTACGACGCTTGAGTAGAGAGAAAGATTCCATGATGATGGGTTTGGGCCTGAGGGCCGATATGTGTGAGCAATGTTGTTGTTTGATTGAGGTCGTAGGTTTACGTCCACATCGACTGAATGAATGGGATGATGTAGGAGGAGAAAATGAAACATGCAAGCCCGGTCAGCGGCGGCGGAGCTTACAGTTCAAAGTGAGATGATGCTGGCGATAATGACGGGGATGACGTAGGCGTGTTTACGTCCATTTACAAGGGTCTCTATGGATAATAATAGATCTTGAGGATTATAACGAGGCACTTATTCTCGGCACTGAATCTATCATAAACTCGACTCTTTAATTCTTTCACCCCAATTTAAATGCTGGGCTCTTCTTGTCGATGCATGTGATGCAGGCCATGCTTCGCATTGGATCTGACGGGTTGACCTTGCAACGGACGAGACGGACGTTGAAGGGACTTGCGGGGTATAGTTAGAAGGGACCTAACGCAGTTGACCTATAGCTTGGGCTAGTCTAGCGGCGGAAGCTGTAGACTACCTTACCTGTAGGTAGAGCTTGGGCTCAGCCAAGACGTCGTGTAGATAAGGTACTGTTCTCGATGGTTATTCTCGTCTCCTCTTCTCCTCTCTTAGACCACTCTCTTATAGAGAATCAACGAGTGTACTCCATCGATGACAATACCCAGTCGATAAAGCCTATCTCACAAAGGGAGGGCATCAAAGCCTCGATTAACTACCAGAGAAAATACTACTACTTAGTGGCAGTGCAAGCTAACAAGCTGACATACCGCATTCAAGCGGAGCTTCAGCTCTATGGGCTCGACTCCTGTTAAATCTTGATTGTCCTAATCGAGGAAAAGATAACTGAAAGTCTGAAGGTGGATAAAAAAAACGAACGAGCGATCGGAAGAAACAGCAATCGAGAAACAAAGCATTGTTTTGCCTCGTTATTGATTCAACTTCCAATTGACGCCCAGCCCAGTTCAAGAAGCAAGGATTCTCAACCCCCCATGTCTCAATGCTCTGGGGCCATTGGCTGCCCCAAAACAGGCAGATTTCCTCTCAGACACTGGGCGATGAGATGCAGGTGAAATGAGCAGCTGAAGCTGCAGTTCGCTAGCGGTTCGCCAGTATCAGCAGACTGGACGCCTTCAGCTTTCATTTCTCGGCCCTCCAGGCCATACATACAGACGATTCCGAGATGAAAAACGCCTGTTCATCTATATAGTACCCGCAATCAGCCTCATAAGCCTCTCGTCTCATGCGCCGAGCCGAGCCGCCAGTCTGCCTTCTGAGACGCTAACGCTCCGCACACATGGATGAGATATACCACAAGATCGCCGAGTTCAATTCACGGCGAATCGTCCAAACGCACGACGTCCTCTCGTTCAAGTATAGTGAGCTTTGGAGCAGGGATGATACTGGCATTGTCGACTACCATGAGGGGGTCACTACAATACCCGATGTCGCCTCCTGGCTGGCCATGGAGACGCGAACAGGAACGACAGGACCAGAGTCGCTAATTCTGCGCTTGATATGGCCCAAGTTCATCCTCGACGATAACTGCGTTGAGCTTCCCGAAGATGCTAAGAATCATATTGTAGAGAAGTTTGGTCTTGAGCTTGCATATAACTACTTCTCGAGTTGCGTGGCGGGCGTCAATGCCTTTCCTGAGATTGTCAAGTCTCAAGCAAACCAGCAGGCCTACACTTTTTGCTATGCGCCTAAACTTGCGTCTATATGGTCACATACTCGCTTCAGGCCACCTTCTTTGCGACCAGGGGTCACATATGGCATGATTCTGGCTGGCGATAAAGAGCAGCATTATTTGAAGAAGCTCCTCAAGAGCAAGAGCAAATGGAGCCTCAGCACAGCAAGCCATGCCATGTTTCCTGCATTTATCTTTGCTTTCATGTTTCATGGAGAGATTGAGGTGACGCAGAACAACATGAAGCCTGGCATCCAGCAGATAGAAGCGCGAACAGGGTACTCAGACTTCAAGACTGAACGGAAACATATCGCGGCTGGTGAGCTGGGCACACTCAGCGCACAGATGAGTGGATTCGCGGTCCGCCTGGCGAGTACAGAAAGGAAGGATAAGACGCTACAGAAGCTTCTCGAGTTTGTCCAGCAACGACTGAGCCTTGGCCAAAGCTCGAACCCCGAAGCAGACGAGCTGATGAAGAACCATGTTGGCGTTCTCCAGAAACGGTTGATGATGCAGGCCATGGATAGGGAGTATACCTTGAAGAGAGTGCAAATCCAAATTGATGTGGTACGTCGACCCTAAAGAGAGGCATCACGAGGATACTGACGTTTGGCCAGTTGAACAATCTCATATCAGAGAACTACAGCCTTTCCAACTACATCATTTCCATATCTACTCTTCGCGACGCTGCATCCATGAAGACACTGGCGTTTGTGACAATGTTCTTTTTACCAGGCAGTTTCATTTCGGCACTCTTCTCGACCGATCTTTTCGATTGGGACAGTGCACAAGCTGATGGAGGAGATATCGGTATCAAAACAACACCGCAGTTTCGATTATACTGGGCCGTCACCATACCACTTACCCTCATCACGTTTATACTATATTTTATGTGGGCTGAGTTCTCCAGCTTTGATCGGAGCCAAAGAAGAGAACGGAGGAGATGGGGCTTTCCCAGAACTGAGAGTATGAAAGCTCAAGATCAAACTCGGTCGCCGATGCAAGTATTGAAAGACCAACGCGAACGTGTTAGTGAGGCGTATGCGATGGCTAAGAGGAGACAAACTGTCTTCGGACAAGGCGATAAAGATGAATCGATAGGTGCAAGGAATGACTAGGCCAAGTATTGATTATTGAGATACCAATTGTGTTTACTACCTTGGATTGTATCCAATGATAGCAATGTTTGGAGTTGGTTAATGATCTGTATGCTAGGAATATGATGACGGAGGTTACAGTCCCAATCATGGCATTGTTGAAATAGCATAATCAGTATGAAAGGAAGAGAGGGAATGGCATGTTGATCCAATGTTCGAGATCTTCTTGCCCTGCGGTCAAGACGCTAGGTACCTAGCCCATGTAACATTAACAATCAACAATGCAAATGGGCATGGATTCTCTTGTCCAGCCCTTCCCTTTTTCATTTCTTCGGTCCAGCCGTTGAATCTCGATCTCATCTGCCTTCCGCGAGTTCCACATGACGGACGTACCTTAGTACTTAGTTAACAGCTCAATTGGCCATTTTAATGTGCCCAATCGTGTTGGAGTCGGGGTATAAGCTCCGACCACAAACATATCCGCCCGCATGATCAAGGCCTGGGCCTCTAACTTGGTACTAAACAAATATATATATACAGACAAACAGGCACACACACACACAGACAGATGTATGGTACAGTACACGCGAAGGAACCAACATATAGCCTGATCCCTTCTTGCCCTCATCCACTTCCCTTTTCTTTCTTTCTTGCACTATTTTCGACTGTTGATGTTTTTCCACGCCCGTTATTTTGAGGCGCCTTGACGGTTTTGCAAGCTTCATTGGGAGGCTTGTGCTGTTACGATCGCCGATCTACGTCAGAATTGACTGAGAGTGATGGGCTAGTCACATCAGCTGCAGCGCAAAAATAAAAACAAATCAGCACGATTTCCGAGGCGGTCGCAAGACGACAGGACGCGGTACATCGCAATAATGGCCTCGCGTTCAGCTTCAGGTACTGCTAACCCAGCACAGGGGACCGTCGTGCCTGCGCAGCTCGGGTTCCTTACCATCTTCAACCCCACGCTTAGCAACACCGACGAAACCATTGAGGATCAGATCGTCTACTATGCCTCTGTTACAACACAAGCCGCGCACAATAAGCGCAGGCGCACGCGTGGCCAACCAACTCAGAATATCTCTCCAGAAGAGCGAAACGAGCGTTTGCGACAGATTGGCCTTGCCCAAGGTATGGCTAGCTTCAGCCGCGGTTTTGCGAGCGGTTCAACAGTAGACACCGTCGATACCGAGAAGTCAAGAGTCATACTCCATGAGCTCGAACCTGGCTGGTGGATTCTAGCAGTAAGAGTATCTTGGCTTTTGTTGTCGTCAACGCCATACTCACTGATGATACTAGAGCATCGACCTTACCAAACTACCTCTCCCTCCTCGACTCGCTACTAAGAAGAGCGAAGTCGCCGAAGAACGATATGAATACTCCAGTCGCGAGATGAAACCCGCGAGCCTGTTGTTGCGTGATCTGCTACGAGCCCATAGCATATTCCTCATGCACCATGACTCCTCGTTGAGCGCACTCTTTGTGCGTAACAAGAGAACCAAGTTCATTACTATATTGAGTCGATACTGGGATCTCTACCTTTCGACCTGGAATGTCATGATGCATGGGAACCCTGCTCGTGACATTTTTGGGGGCATCCCCATTGCGGCCTCTGGTGAGCTAGGCGTAGGCGTCGGCGAGGAAGAACGCGGTAGCGGCGAGCGAGCCGTATTGGAAGGACTGGTCGGGAGAATAGAAGGGCTCGTCGATCTAGTTGTTTCCAAATTCGGTGACTACAACCCCGAAGTGCCTCCTCCAAGTGACCCCTATGGCGACCCTGAGCAATGGTTAGGAACAGGAAGAGAACCTGGCCCTGATGACGGTGCCATCTTTTTGGGTACCGGCGCTCTATCCAGAAAATCAGTGAGAGACGTTACACACTGGATGGAGGATCTATACACCTGGGGCAACCACGCCTATGGTATCATAGAGAGCCCAACATCGGTCCGGCGCGCAAAAAGACGAAGGGCAGCAGATCGCCAGCAAGCGGCCCAAGATAGAACACGAGCACCAGCGAGTGAGCACACGAAATCCTCAGCAGGGGAACAGGCTGGGGAGAGTTCCGACAAAGACCAACCCCAAATCCAAGTGGCTGAAGATGGCAAACTGGAAAAGATGGTTAGCTATCTCAAGCTTGGTTATGGCACATACTGGTCTTTGCCTGGCGGCACTGGTAGTGGCGATTCTCCTACCAGACAGACCGAGAGTCCACAGCAGGATCCTGAACCTGCTCAAGACACAGGCAAACTGGCACGGCCCAGCCTCGCGGAACGCACGCCTTCTTACGAAGCTGCTGGCCACTACCTGATTGGTTTAAAGGGAGAGATCAATGAAGATTATAGCGGAACTGACAGTGCAAGTTCCGATGATGCTGGCGACGGGGCAAATAATTCTCGTACTGTCCTGCGAACTGTAAACATTGAGCTTGAGAGCGAAGCTCTGGATAGACCAGAGGCAATAACTGTGCGCGACTTCGAACATCCGGCCAGTGCTCTCACGCAGTCGCAGGTGGTAGGGAACATGATACCTGGCTACGACTCCCACGACCTTAACAAGGCAAAGAAACTGCGCGTTGTTGTCTACGTTAACCGACCATTCATGTTCACCTTTCTGTTCAATCTAAGAACCGACTCCCTTGCTATGGACTCGCTCTATCGCTCCCTCCATCGTCAACTCGCTCCTCTACGCAAACCTCTTCTCCTCTCAACAAGCTATCGTCCGGAGCGACCTGGGACCGATGCAGGTTCTGGTAGTAACCACTCTGGAAACAACATATATGACCTCGTCTGGGATCCCGTCTCATTGATGGTTCATTCATCAATACCAAACATACCAGAAGTTTATGATGATACAGAACCCTGGTCCCGTCCTGATGCTCTCAGCACTCACCTCCACCTGGTCAATCTCTACATTGGTACTCGGTCCCGTTCAACTGCTCTTGAGCGTACCGAAAAGTCCAGCCGTGGATGGTGGATCGTCTGGACACGTCTGCTTGACCGTCAAGAAGATGCTGCCGCGGGGAATCTCTCTACAATTCACGAAGGCGGAGCTGGCCCAAATACAGATCAGAACACCTCTCAAGATGAGGGAGAGAGGAAATATTCGGGACCCGATCCCCGGCATCCGGATGTTGCCAAGGAAATTTTCCTCGTTCGCCGCGCAAGTGATCACGTCGGCTTCCGTACAGATTCCGCTGAAGGTGCAGGCAAGCTGGCTCAAGGCATTGGCGTCGATACACGCCGCTACGTAGAGGAACTATTGAACCTGCTATGAAGGTTTCGGAATACACTGCATTCCACTAAACATGACTTACGACTTCAAGTTGCCATTGGGGGCTGTGCTCCATGCATCAAGCCCCCTTCTTGGATGAGGATGAGAACACGCAAATGATAAATGCAGTGCCATAGACGTAGTGTATCCATACATATATGCATGCTACGCAAACGCAATACGCGCGGCAGGGACGGGAGTCTTGGGAGTCTGACAATGCTTATATTTATATCCGTATCGATAGCTCGTATTCAAAATGCCTCTGTAAGGCGTAGAACCATTAACTAGCCAACCATATCTATTTCTCCCCTTCCTTTCTCCTTTTCAAAAGGGCAATCGGAATCCTTTCGTACGACACTACCTGCTTTCCGGCCCTTGCTTACGCGAATCTTCACTGAGGGGGCTATCAGTAAAGTCCTAGCAGAAGGGAGTGGCTTCGTGAGACCACTTCAAGCTGCAGTGCCTTTATCGATGTTCACCGCTGTATACCAACTTTTTGTTGACTAGTTAACCGTGCTATGACATCGACCACAACGACAAAGAATTTGTTTTAGTGCAGCAGTTCGTCATTATGAACCCGAGCGATATTCATTAGCAGAGTCAGGATCCCCATTTCTGTTGGTTGATCGTTCAATGTCCAGGTTTCAGCTTAAACGAGAATTCATTAGAGTTGATCGCTAATAGACCCTGTTAAAGACATGGGTTGGTCAAGTACGAGGTCATTGTAGGTATGGAGTAGCGACCAAAAGACCAGGATCCCCAAATTAAAACCCGCTCATTTCATCTGGTCTAAGATTAGATTCAAAATAAACAATGCTAGAAGGCAAGTCACAACAAATGAGGGGAAATCACACAACGTAATGTAATCAAAAGTGCAGTCCCTGATTGAGGGTGCTGTATTGCTTGTCTATCCGAACGGCGTATCCAAAGTTTATGTACATAGAAGTCGACGACTGTCAACCGGAGCTGATTCGCCCAAGAAACCAAAAACACCCCAATCCAGAATCTCCAGGTCTAGGTCCAAGTGGTACCCAAGGGCCTTTTTATGTCTTACGCCCCAGCGCCTTCGGGGGGTGAAGAGATTCCCGCTTCATGAAAAGTACAAGTCGTAAGAAAAGGGTATCCTTCGTATTGTTTTCATGATTCAAGAAAACGTGTTTGTCGTGGCGCTTAGTTGAACCACCACTCGACCTCAGTGCGGCCAGAGTCGAGGCTGCCCCAGATCTCCTCGTAGACCTTTCGGCTGACATCGATGTCGTTCATAGCGCAACCCATACACTTATCGGCGACGGTAGCCTGGCAGGTCTTGCCATTGGCCTTGATGGTGATGGTCTTGCCGCACATGGGGTTGTTGTTGGAAAGCGGGCCCATCAGGAGGTGGGAGAGAGCGACAATGTTGATAGAGTCATCCTTGCCAGTGTCGTCCTCACCGCAAGCACCTTGGCCAATGTCGTAGTAGGTGAACTCGCCCTGCTTGATGTCAGAACCGCCAGAGGAGCTACCGCCAGAGGCAGGCTTGGCGGCCTTCTCCTGCTGAACGGGAGCGACCTCAGTCTCGGGCTCGGGCTCGGGCTTGGGGGCCTTGACAACAGGCTTGGGGGCCTGAGTAGTGGGCTGGGGTGCAGGAGCCTGGGTGGTGGGCTCAACAGGAGCTACGTATTGAGAGGTAGGCTCAGCGACAGCCTCGGCCTCAGTGGTGGGCTCAGGAGGAGGAGGAGGAGGAGTGTAGACGCTGGTGACCAGAGTAGTGGTAGGGGCGGGAGGAGGAGCAGGCTTCTTCTCCTTCTTGGGAGCAACCTTCTTGGGAGCGGGCTGAGTTGTCTCGGGCTGAGGAGCAGTAGTAGGCTCAGCCTCGGGTCGGACCCAGACGGTGGTGGTAGCGTCGACCATCTTGGTAACGTACTCGATCTCAGTCACCCACTCAACCTCGGTGACAACATCGCGCTTGTCGTTCTGGTGGTGACGGCGGTGGTGGTTTCCATGAGGGTTGGCATGGGGCTGGGCAACGGCCGCAGCGGCGAAGAAGGCAGAAGCAAGAGTGAAAGACTTCATGTTGTTATATGGATAGCTTGTTATTGTTGTTGTTTTCGAGTTCTGTTGTTCAACCAAAGAGTGGCTGTAGCTGTGGTACGTCTGGTGCGTAGACGAAAGGGTATCTCAACGCGATGGATTGCTAGGCAAAGGAAGGATGGTTTAGATTCTGTTCCACAGGAATGAATCTATTCAAAAAAGAATTGAAGGAATGGACGTTGATCGTCGAGTGAGAGAATGTGTGCGTGAGAGAGAGAGAGAGTCCTGCTCAGTGCTCAGGTGGGAATGAGTGGTGTTTGAACTCGAAGAGATCGTAGGTGAAGAAACGAAACAAGGGGAGGAACCAACTCTTCCTTTAATACTACGCCTCGCCGTAAAAGACGGCACCGGCTCATTATGCTAGCTCTTAAAAGACTTGGCTTTAGACTAGTGCCTTACTCCTAGCCAGGTACCGAAGACTGAGGTGTGCCATCCATAACCAGCGCTGCACGTAGTGGTTCCGCAAGCAACCCATGGGAACTTGTTAGTCAAGAGTACCGCGACTGTAAGCAAAAGAACCGCAGGCAGCGGCGTACCGGATTCATCCCCGGTAGTGGGAGCTGAAAGAGAGTTCCGTTTTGGGGGGGGGGCCTGGCTACGCGTGGTTTTTTCCAAAGAAATCCACCCACGAGCATAGCCCACCCACACAATACCAAGCCAGTCTTTCTCGTGCCTGGCCTGGCATTGTTCCAAGGTGGATGGTGGAGACGAAACGGGCCACAGCACGGACGTGGCAAGCTGCCATCTCTTTCGCTCCTCAGGAGATTTTCACCGGGCCATTGGGATCTGCTGTATCCGTAGCCAGCCATAAAACACTTCCCTGAACCATGCAAACGGTCTGCCCTAACAGCTACGTAAAAAAAAAAAAAAAAAGCCAGAGCGCTACACAGTCTGAGAAGGAGGCCTGCGGAGAGGACAAGGAGAAGCAAAATCAACCCTGTCTCCCTTCAGGGGTGCCGTGGCACCATCAAGGGGCATTCATCGTACAGTATTGGTGCTGCAAAGTTGATCGCCAGCCTCCTCATTCAGAACCTCAAAACCTGGCCTCGATCAGCTAGCTGCCTCACCTGAGAACAGCTTTGCGAGGAACAGCAATTCACGTATTGCGGGCCGCGTCATCTCAGTGCAGTGTAGTTGGTGATGTCGTCAACGGAATCATCAGAGTCATGTCGCCGAGCAACTTGATTTTTCAGATCCCTCACCACCTTTACAAAACACACACGCAGTCCAGTGGTCCCACTCAAGGCATGTTTTCTCACTCAGGAGGTTGTGATTGGTCAATCTGCAAGGGGCCGCCCTGTCGTCAGCTTCCGAGTTAGATCTTTTCAGGACTAGGAGGCAGCCAATGACAGTCTATATGTGCCTGACGATGGCGGGAGGTCTGCGGAGCGAGAAAACAAGGAGCATCTGACACTGATGGAGGACCAAAGTTTGGTGGAGGAGAGACACGGTGAGTTGTCCTGTTCGCTGGCGCCCTGTGCCTGGCCCGAAACGCAGAGGCTTGAGAGGCTTGAAAGCACTCAACGAGTCAACGTGCCTCGGGGATGTGTGGAGGACGCCATACGCCAAGTTGAAACAAGACCCATCTCTTCCCAGGTTCAGGGCAACGTTAATCTGGGTGCCACTTCATCCACCCATGAACAACCCAACGACTTGCTGACATGGCTTGCAGCAGTGCAGTTTATTATAAGCGGGAGAAGGCAGGAGAGTACCAGAAAACCCGGTGGTGTGAGGGAAATAAAAAGTCTTCTTTGCCGCCTTCTCTTGCTGGGTCGTTCAGCATAACTTTGGCGCCAATGCATGCGTGACGTTCACATTTCTTGAGCCGGGCTTCAAGTCATTCTTCCCTTTGCTTCGTTGTCTGTGTGAACATGCATGCGCTTTCACTGTGATGTGATGTGATGGAAATCTTACGGTGTGCTTGAAATTTCCTGAGAAAGATGCGAGCCTTCTTCCACAAGCGCTAGATTAACTCTCAACACACATCACGACTTGTTTTTCTTTGCGAAGCACAGACTTCATTGGTCGAGCTTGTGCAGTGTCTTTTATTACGACAAAGACAATAGACAAGTCTCAGACACACGTCGCTCGGAGGATACTCAGTAGCGCAGATGTGGGTGCTCTGCATTTATGTTCTCTCCTACACGAATTCTGAACCCTCGGATCGGTGGGAAAGTCAACAATTTGAGGACCCATATTGCTCCTTCGTGATGATACATACTTAGAGCGATACTTGAGGCGGACTATCATCGAATCGACTCAAGAACCCTCAAGAACTCCCTTGGCGATGTTACATTGAAGTCCTGTTGGTCAGACTCACTATGCATTCCTGTCAGTGTCACTGTGTTTCCTCATGGAAGGATCCAGTCTCCGCGCCAGGACTCAACATGCATGCACAGTTTGTAGGCGCATACCAACAAAGATGTTGTGTAGACAAAGCGTTTCCTCGGCCTTTTTTTTTTTTTTATCATGTTGACAGTCGAGGTTGACTTTGGTTTTTGGCAGCTTTTGTTGGGCGGCTGGTGAAAGAAAAGAGGAAAAGGCCCTGGCGCTGGAAAACGGGCCTATCCTCATCGAATAGTTCTTCGACCTTAAACGCCTTCTTAGCCATTTTGACAAAGGTCATGTCCGCGCGTCTCCTCTTCTTGAAACAGAAGTACACGACAGCTGCGGGGTTAAGCTCTAATAGAGCCTTAAGCGTGGACATCAAGAGAGGGAAAGCAGGTTCGAAATAGACACATTCGCCGGCCAATATCACGTCTGGCTTTTGCTCCAGCACCGCAGCTGGCAAGTCTTCGCCCCTACATGAACAGACCAGTCAGCTTGGTGGCTCACCTTCATCTGGCCAGGGGATTGGTACAGCAGAGGAGGATGTTACACATGCAATAAATTCGAATTCACGTACCAGTTGAGCACCATCGCCTTGGCTTTGTGCTGTAAGTTGTTTAGCTCGATGTTGTGCTTCATCAGCTCATACATCTCCAGCTGGTCCGTCACTAACAACTGATTTTGAAGCTGACATTCTAAGGCGACGGCAAGACCGATGAGACCGCCGCCAGCTCCAAGTTCCAATCTATGACCAACGAGTCAGCAAGTCTACTCCGTCTTTGATTATACTCACACTGTCTATGCAGTTCAAGACAAAGGACCCGGTCCAAGTCACATGCTTGCGATAGCAGCGTCGAAGTTGAAGAAAGAGCGCGAAACTCACATCCGAGCGTCAGCAAGCCGGTCTTTGTGGTAACGCAACATATGCTTGCCGAGAAGCATTCCCGCGGGCCAGGTTTGCCCACCACAACCAGATCGCACATCTTCGTGCACCTTGAGAGGACTAGAGAGAACGCCATCGAAATCGACAGTCGCGACACCACTGGCCTTGAAGGACGGCAGTGGAGCAATGTCCTCGCTGATGGTGACTGAGTCCATCAAAGGGGACGACGGTGGGCTGCTCATTGCGGAAGAGTTGTCTGTCGCTGCTCTGTCGTTCGATTTGAGTCCCTTGACTTTTGCAGAGGGTCAAAAAATAGACCGCACGGAGTAGTTGGATCTATCACGACTAGTAACCCTCAAGGGATAGTGGTGAAGTCGAAGGGATATCGATGTAGTGGAGCTTGAGAGGCACTGCCCTGCAGATTGAATCGAGGAAGATGGCTCTGTTCTGTTCTGTTCTGTTATATTCAAATGAAGCAAGAGGAACAACTTTCTATGGCTTTGGCTGTTCCGACCCTTCAGGTAGGCTACTCCCTCTCTCATCTGCTAACCTAGAATAAGATAGGCTTCTAAGGAGTATCTGTGAAAAGCACAACTGCCCTGTGTCACCTGCAGACTTTTTTCCCTTCTAATCAACCTATGGCATCTCTTCCTAGGTACTCGACTGCTCCTCTTTCGCCTCTTGCACTTGGGCCGATTAGACTGCTGCTCTTCTCATTTGCATACGTGTGCGATCCAGACTCAAATAGACCCTTTTATTTTTGTTGGCCGTCGCCGTCTATCAAGGGTGCGCGCTACTCTGTACATCCTCCGCTTAAAGAGTCATCGAAACAGGTGGGCGATTGGATTGGCTCGTTAAAGGCTCTGCGGGACTGGCGATAACGACTAAACTATCCCAAAACCCATACGTACTCCGTTTGGATAAGGGTTCCTCCACAAATAAATTCGCCGAGTTGCCCTTCCACATGAGAAATCGGGAGTGATGCATTGCTGACTCACTCGAGCGAGAAGGGTCAATTTATGTTACATCAGATTGGCGACTCCTGGGGAATGGCCCAGTATGATACTATCAATACTCAATGGCCAAGCTGAGTTTAACGATCAAGGGAGGCATTATATTATATAATAGCCAATATATGCTCTCTCTCAACAACACCATTGCTAATTATTGACTCTCCCTCTCCAGCCTTCCTTCCCTGGCTTGATGGAGCCAGTAACTTTATCCTGTCAACCTTCAGGATTACCATGTCGAGTTTCTCATTATCGTCATCATCATCATCGTGCCGAGTGGCTACGATGTCTCACCAGTCTCTCTGGACTGCCAGGCCTTCCATAGGAATGTGACTACAGTTGTATCAACCTGGAGTACCGCTCTTTTGGTTGTACCCGCCACACGTCAATGTCTCTCCATCTCACGGGAAGTCATGGTTAGCCTGAGACATCTTGCCTCCTCTTGAAATGGACGAACGGATTCAACACCGGTTCCCTTAATTGACTATCACCACCAATTTTTCTCCCGTGGTTCAAAGAGGCTCAGTGGAGAAGCTATACAGGAATGAAGGGCTCAGTATTCCTCTAGCTCAAGTCTTCAGCTTGCCAGCCATCAACATGTCATTCACGATATGCCTTCATGCTTCTCTGTCTCCCGGTCTTCCTGATTCTCACTTCTCTTTCCTTCATCCATTCGGTTCTATTCAGCGAGTTCCTATTCACCTGGATGGCGTTTCGTATTATTCCATTCGTACTTCAACACTGAACAGTGTATTGTCATATCATGATGACTTCCTTTATACTCGCGGTTCTCCTCCTTACCATCTCAGGACTCACGAGTTCTCAGCCAACAATAGACTACCCGATTAACTCTCAGCTGCCACCAGTAGCCAGGGTAGATGAGCCCTTCTCTTACGTCTTCTCTCGTTACACATTTCGATCAGACTCCAAAATATCATATTCACTTGGGGATGCGCCAAAATGGATTTCCATCGACAGCAAAGATCGCCGTCTTTATGGAATTCCGACCAACGACACCGTTCCCAGTGGCGATGTGGTAGGCCAGACAATAGAGATCATTGCCAAGGATGATTCTGGCTCGACGTTGCTAAGTTCGACTCTGGTCGTGTCGAGGAACAAAGGTCCCTCCCTCAAAACACCGCTTCTGGAGCAGATTGAAAATTTCGGCGACTATTCGCCGCCGTCATCACTAATCTCGTATCCTTCTACCGAGTTGAGATTCACTTTTGCTACCGACACATTTGAATACCAGCCCAATATGATCAACTATTATGCGACTTCCGGCGATGGCAGTCCCTTACCTGCTTGGATGAGGTTCGATGCTGGTTCATTGACATTTAGTGGCAAGACGCCGCCTTTCGAGTCACTTATCCAACCTCCTCAGACTTTTGGCTTCCAGCTTGTCGCTTCGGACATTGTTGGCTTCTCCGCCGTGTCAGTTGCCTTCTCTGTCATCGTGGGTAGACACAAGCTCAGTGTCGACAATCCCAACATCACTCTGAACACGGCCAGAGGCAAGAAGCTTGCATATAGCGGGCTAGCAGAGAGCATAAAGCTTGACAACAAACCTGTGAAGATCGACGGAATTGATATTTCGACAAACGGTATGCCGGACTGGCTGTCCCTGGATAAGAAAACATGGGATATCGAAGGAACACCAGGGAAAGGCGATCATTCAACCAACTTCACCATCACACTCCGCGACTCATACCAAGATACACTCAACATATACGCCACTGTCAATGTTTCCACTGCTCTATTTCGCTCAACCTTTGACAGTATCAAAGTCGAGGCCGGAAAAGATGTTGATATTGATTTGCGGCCCTATTTTTGGGACCCTGACAACATTGACCTTCAGATTTCAACTAAACCGAAGAAGGATTGGCTAAAGCTTGATGGCTTTAACATCACCGGGAAGATCCCAGTATCGGCTTCGGAAGATCTAAATATTTCTGTGACAGCTTCGTCAAAGACGTTAGACGACACAGAGACCGAGGTTCTAAAATTGAGCGTGATACCGTTCGAGTCCACTTCCTCGTCGACTACCCAGTCTCGCACTTCATTAACATCTACGGGCACGTCTACTTCTGTCGCGCCCACCGGAACCTCTTCAGAGCCTGATGTACAGTTGTCTGATTCAGATGGGAGTCTGACAATTGGTACTCTCCTCCTTGCGATTCTTCTGCCTCTTTTGGTCGTCATCTTTCTTTCGATGCTGCTGGTTTGCTGTCTCCTTCGCCGCCGCCGCAAACGACAAACATATCTCTCATCCAAGTTTCGCTATAAGATCTCCAGACCTGTGATCGAGAGCCTTCGTGTCAACGGGGGCTCGGCGGCAATGCGAGAGGCCGACAAGGTCGAGATCCTAGCAGCTGCAGGCCAACAACGCTGCCCGATAAGGACGCCCCATTCTGAGATGGATTCGGAAACGTTAGTCATGGTATCTCCAACATTGGGGTTCATGACGACACCTCTTGTTCCTCCGAGATACGTCGCTGAGGATTCTAATACCAGTGTATCTCGGTCTCTTGGTACATCCAACAGTGAGGACGGAAGAAGATCCTGGGTCACAGTTGGAACTGCAACTGCAGGGCGGCCAAGTCGTGACTCTTTAAGGAGCCAACGATCGAGCTCAACATTATCACAGTCAACTAGTCAACTGATACCACCACCAGTTTTTTTATCAGATGCAAGACGAAGGTCTTTCCTGGGGGGCAATGGCGCAGCTGACTCCTCGCTCAATGGTCTTCCCAGTATCCAATCTCAAAGAGCGTTAGTCCAGCAGGGCTCTGACTACTACACAAGCGGCAATGAAAGCTCATTAGCCTTCGCCTCCTCGCATTTTTCCAGTCCAAGGCTCTTGACCAGGGTTCCAACACGAGCACCAGATGCTGGGCTCGGTTCTCATGTCTCAGTGGGTAGTGGTGAGGGCCCTTCAATAGGGGCAACTCAGAGCCTGCCAGCATTGAGACGACCGGAGCTAGCACGTCTGTCCACCCAGGAACTGCTTGGAGAGGACGGCCCCGGCAGCAGGCCATGGTATGATTTGGAGGCAACCAAAGGACTTTTCAGTGACCCTTCGTTCGGTTCCGGGGAAAACTGGCGAGTGTATGAATCCCAGCGCGATGGAACAGGCGCGTCATATCACCAGCTTGTGGATGAATCGCCTTTCCATCCACTTCGACCAAGCACGGCAATGAGTTCGAGCCGTGACGGAGCACAGCCTGGAGGGCGGGCAAGCTCGAGCCTGATATCCCCGAGCCAATGGGGAGATGCTCAGAACAGCATCAGGGGATCATTGACGTCTTTACGGCAAGGCTTGGGGCATTCGATGGGCAAGTTGTCTCGCTTAAGTGTCGATCCGCTCAGTGTTCCTGGGAGCAGAAACTCGAAGCCAGTAGGAAACTCATCGGTGAACTGGAGAAGGGAAGACTCGGGCAAGTCGGAAGGTGGCAGCTATGCCTTTCTCTGAGTTGAAGGACAGTGAGTTGAAGTCCTGTATTGATGATGTATATGTTGGAGCATGAGATACCCTGGCGCTTTGTATTTGTTTTGGTATACCGATGCTTTCTTTTCTTTTCTTTTCTTTTCTTTTCTTTTCTTTTTCTCCCTTGGTGTGTTCCTCGGGAAAGGATAATTCAGGTGCTGTTATCTCTACCTATATATGGGGTTTGCGAGAATATGTTTGGTCTAGATTAGCAGCAGAAGTCCTCAAATGACATGATATCATATTCTCATTAGATAAATAGCACATTTCATCTACACTTAGTACTGACAAGCGACACACTAAACAACACCAAGTTGCTGTGTACCGTAAGGACAGATGGGCGAAAACAGTCTTCAATAGTCAACGATTTGGGGTAAGTTAAACTGTTTATTATACAGATCTGTTATATACAAGTAGTCTTTTAGGTGTTGCGTGCCATCAGAGTTGACGGCTTGGTGTTCAGATCTACCCTCTCTTAAAAGTTGGGAGTTATCTGTATAAAATAGCATAAACCTTCCACTTAGAGACGGGCTCGTCGGTTTCCAATTTCTCTGAACCTCAAGTCTCGGGGATAGCATCATCCTCTAATAAAGAAGTGTTCAGCCACAACCGCAGCCACAGCCCTACTGTCAATCAATACCTCAATCACGCACGGATGGGGAACTGGGTATTTTTTTTTTGGTTGAAAATTTTGGAGCCGGACCGGACCGTCGTCAAGTGAAAGGCACGCGACCTGATCTGAGGCTTATGTGTAGCATTTGATCAAACCAGGTTCTGAACAGGTAATTCTCAACAGCCACTCAAGGCATGCAGACAGAGCAGCACAGATGAATAACACACGCGGCTTGAAGTGGCGAGGACGACATGGAAATTTTTCACGCGTGACAGTGAAAAAAAAAACAAAAAAAAACAAAAAAAAAACAAAGCGAACGAGAGGGGACTGTTTAGGCGCCAGCGGCTGACGGAGCTCTTACACGAGACGATGTACTTTTGCAAAGTTTTTCCTTCTCAACTACCTAATTTCCATGCAGTGGGTGGTTTTAAAAACGCTCAACTTATTTTAGTGTATCACCGTGTTGATGGCTTGTATGGATGCGCACATCGTAGCCACTGAAGTGAGGTCATTGTATCACCTCGAGTTATTTCACACAAAGCATGGTTGTCGTGGCAGTCCCATTCCTATGGGAACAGGGGTCATCAGAAGAGCAGATTGATGATGTAGGGACAGGAACAGTTCAAGGTATTCGCCTCTGCCTTGGACTAGAATGGTGCTAAGACCAAAGTAGCTGAGCTCTTTCAGATGAGATGGGATGGAGGAGCGAGATACTGTATCATGGTTGAAAACACCTTGATTGGCACATACTGGTTGATATCAATATGTGCCCAAGGTGCCTCAAGGAGCACAAGATTCAGCAATACGTATCCGTAGATGGATACTGCACTCGTCAGTTCCCCCGAGAAAATGCATAAATCCGTACCTACCTACCTACCTAGGTATTCATCCAATACCTGCGATACCCCGCCTCATTTGATTTTCAAAGCCCGCGCCTCAGGTCGAGCGCAGCTAAAAACGTCAACCAGGTAAAGGAAAAAGGTACCTAGGTAGCGACCGAGGGTGCTACTGTTAGGCAGCCGCTCACCTGGAGAGCTCCAAATTTGGTGACCACCACCACTGAAGCCTACCGATCATACAACTAGCTACAGCACTAGCCCCCCCGCCATAGGTGCGGCCCCCCGCCCGACATCACCTCACCTCAACAATCCCCACATCCCCACCCACCCCTCCCAC
>JAAVUA010000315.1:0-24600 GCA_014898875.1 Fusarium miscanthi
ACTATAAGAACATATATATACATTTACCACGCCAATGAGAAGGTAACTGCTTGTAAGTCTAGATGCTTGTAAGTCTGGAGGCAGAAGGGGCGAATCTCTTTATCTTTGGCCCACGCCTGGTGGTGTTGGGGTACACGGATCTCCCTGTTAGGCACCTTCCAGTTTCGAAAACAGTTGGGCCCCTTGACCGTGAAACCTTTGGTATTGCTGCCGAAATATTCGTCACTGGAGTTAATGGTAAGGACATTGTTAGCGATAACCGCCGTATGGATCTCCATATATGAAGTCTTTCAGGCCAACTCTTAGTAACAGTACAGGTGCTCCGTTTGGGATCATGGGCATCGAAAGAGAGCTTGAACGGATTCATCATCCTAGTTACCGACTTAAATAGGACCAGGTACATATCTATAGCTTGTTTTCAGATGAACATGCTTGCGTGTTCCTTTATAGTGTATTGCTTACCGCCATGACACATTTGAGGTCGGTACTAGAACTCATGGGTTGTGTCGTTTCCTTTAAATCTGATCGAGCCGCTTCAGATCGAAAACACACGACGAACTATCCCCTGCTTCTTCCTTCGTATTATACAGGGATAGTATAATCAGCTGCACGAGAAGCTTGAGTCACTTGCGTATGTATAGGCGGCCATTGAATCTCATCCTCGTTCTCCTGCTCCTCTGCAAATTGCGCTTGCCGCGTCAGCATGAAGAGCATAACTGGCTTCTCATCGACTTTATCCTCAAGGGATCAAGAAAGAGTTCCTGCCTGGATATAAGCATTAAGCGATTCCTAGTTATGGACACCATACTCATACGACCCTTAACCCTGGTTCTGCATCCTAGGACCTACGGGCCATAGGCAATCTACAGGACTTTAATACTTACTTTTTGCTAATGCTAGCAGAGCATCCGCTGGCGTTTAATACGTAGAGCTTTAGCGTGCGGAGTATTACCAGCCTATAACGAGAGCAAGCCTAATATTTGTTATCCAGATGTATGTTCTATATATATTATACTTATTTGAAACGAGTGTTTTAAGGTCAATAGGACTAGCTATGAAACTAGACATTAAGCTGTTAGTAATTGCTCATAAAACCCACCAAATCCAAGCTCCTTATTATGTAGATGGATCTCAAGAATCCAGTGCCTCTTATTCCCATCCTTGCCAACCGTATTCATGGAGTTATTGCTCCCCTCAGCAATGTAAAGGCTGATCTTGTCTTTGGGAATGCGTTCATGCGGAAAAGACCCGACAATATGGCCCGCAATCGGTGCACCAAACTCAAAGCCCTCCTTCTCAGCAGCCTTCTTGGCTATGTTGTAGAGTTCTTCTCCCGTCATGTCTGGATTTTCCCAGTACTTGGCTTTGACGTCGATCCAGATGGGCTCGAGAGCATCGCGCAGCTTGATCTTATTCGGGTCGTTTCCCAAAACAAAGGTTCGGCCAAAGTCAGCCTCCCACTTTTCGAAGACAGGTCCAAGGTCGACGACGAGGATATCGTCTTCTTGAATTATTCTGTCGGGTGGGTTATCTTCGAATGGTCTCAATGTATTTGGTCCGCTGCGAATCACTCGCTTATGCCAATGAGTCCTCACACCGTGACGTTCAGTGCCGAGAGCATGGATTTGGTTGTTCAGCTCTTTCTCACTGATGCCAGGGCGGATAAGAGTTTGCTCAATCTCTTTGAATAGCTCGATGGCCTTCTCCTCGGCTTCTCGGAGTGAGGCCGCGCGTTGTTCTTCAGCAGACATTTTTTAAACTTTAATTGTGTTTGCGCAAATAAATGCAATAGGACAATTGTAATGCACCGGACCAGTCATAGTGAAGTTATTTATAACCAGACAGCTGACATAACAAGATGTTGTCGGCGGAACGATTATGCGGGCGCCTGTCAATGGATGGGTTCCTGTCATAATTGCCATATTTGGGATAGGAGTCTCCGCTGTCGGACTACGTTTGGAATATTTTCGCGCCCTACACGTTTTCAGATAAGGTATAGCTTGCTAAGCTTGTTGAGCCTGTCAACAAAGTCACTGATGAGAGTGAGTTACATATATACGTTTCAGTTCAGAATGACAGCAGAAAGCCTCAAGTAAATACAGAAACAACACGTAGGCTATGAAGCTGTTGTGCGTGGCTGATAGACAAATACACTTTCGCTAAGTAAAGTCAGGAATTACAACCACCAGGGAAGTACCCTGGCTACATTGTGAACCCACTCGGTAGCCAGTCAAAGCAGCAAGGAGATCTGGGGATACACACTACGAGATACTACTGCAATTCGCAGTAAAAGCATTTTTATAGACAATAATGTATTTGTAACAAAGCTCTAAGTCTGTATAGTGTTGCATAAAATGAATATAACATTCAACACGTAGGCATCATCTTTGCTGTAGCAGATCTGAGACGCGGCAAAACCTAAAAGAAAAGAATGCCATGCCATGAGAACTCTGAGGCTGCAGCAGCCAGTGACTCAAGTGGCCTCGGAGAGAAATGCGTGATGTTGTACAACGAAAGGGTAGTGGTGAACCATGCAGGTTATGTTGGAATATTCAAGAACAGCATGGAGTACTCAGCATGCTACCACTTCCCACATGACCTCTTCAACCCTCCACTCAGGCTCCCACTGATTGAATCTTTCGTCATCAGGGTACCCGACGTACTGGCAAAAGAATATAGGCCCATGCTCAGTCTCTTTGCGAACCCTGGGCAAGTGGATTCGCAGGGGGCAGGATTCCCTGATGCCATGTGCGTCTCTTCCACCAACCTTCTTCCAGTAGGCCAGAACCTTTTCTTCATACTTTTCATGGACAAACTTTTCGTCAACCCAACCTTCCCCATCGCTTCCTAGACTTCGAGCCTCGGATAAGCAAGGCCACAAAGGGGCCGTCCTTGTCACCGACAGTGTCGATCTTGTGGTTGAGGATCCAAAAGCTGAGATGTACATCATCCATTGCTGTGATATGTTAGACTCCAGGTACAGTGGTTAGAACGGAGGGATGAAACTTACGAGTAGGGGCAATAGTGCAAGATCCAGTATATGAAGAGAAGGAAACCACTTTGGGAGGATCAGCAGTGGGTGTGTTGCTGTTGCCATTGCTGTTGTTTTCCGGCATAGCGTTTGTAGTCGTGGGGGTTTCGCTGTTACTGCTTTGTTGCATAGTGTCGGTAGTAGTGAGGGTTGCAATGAACGGGTGATTTCGATGGTTGTAGTACTTCCACGAGATGTAAAATGGTATGGATGTGAGAAATGTAAAGTCAACTTGATGATGGTGGGATATTATTCTGGCAGTATGACTGAGAACAGATGGCTTGGAAAGAAGTGGGATGTTTGGTTATAAAGAGGGGAAAGAAGAATCTGGACCGACTCGGAGACAAGAGCTGTATTTATAGGTAGAATTTTCAACCTTTCTCGTGCCTGAGGGCTCGCTACCACGACACGGATCAGTCGGCTCTTTTTTCTTTTTCACGGTTACAAAATTGTAAGTAACGGATTGGCTGAAAGACTTTGATATTTCTGTTCTGATTAGAGATTGATCAAGACGACATGGTAGACCTAGATTTAAAGTTGAGACGTAGTATGCTTTGTAGTCAATCCATTGGCCAGACTTTCATCTTTGAGCTTCAGACCGGTTGATTAAAGATTATATAGAACTGACTCTGGTAAATTGCACATTAGCGTACATCCAATGAGCGGACTAGAAACCTCAAGTTTCAGTATCTATACAGTTCCATACAAAAACCATGCATACAGGAGTCACCATGCACCCATACTGTCACAGGAAGAAGCTTTATAAGACAAACTAACCAAAAGGTTTTCACACCTAAATTCTTCAATAGTTGGTATTTATATATTGTGCAGTCTTATTGAAACCTTCGATAGATACCCTCCTTCTGTGAGTCACCTGGCCTGAAGCTTAACCTTATACCACATGCTCGCGACGCACGGCCCATACATTCACACATCTTCTTCCTTTTCATCATCATCAACCTTCAGTTATACAATCAATCACGGTGTAGGATCGGATGGAAAGAGATGGTTACACTGTTCAGCTTCCTGATGGATGTCAGGGTGACATCAATGAACGATGGCGTGACGACAGTTCAGAGCAACTCTACATCAGGACTTCATCAATGTAAGCTCCAAGCTCCTTCAAGCCAGCAACCAAGACATCCGTCTCACAAACGTAGCCCATGCGAACGTAACCCTTGAAGTCTGCATCACCTCCAAAGCAGCGAGATCCTGCAACAAAGAGGAGCCTAGCCTTGTCCAATAAGTCAAGACAAAGCTTGACATCATCCACAGGATCCCCATTCTTGTCATTGAACCGTATGAAGGCCGTTGTTCCGGCCTTGGGCTCCACCCATGAACAAACAGACTTGTAACGGTCCATGAATTCTTTGAGGATGGCAGAGTTTGTCCTCGCGAGTGCGATATTTCGTTGCACCAATGCAGGCTTGACCTCTGGTGACAGAGCGAATCTGGCAACCTGATCGTCGATCTGGGAGACGCTGATGGTGGTATAGTCGCGTGCTAGCATGATAGCAGAGATGATAGACCGGTCCCGGCTGGCAATCCAGCCCACGCGGATGCCTGCTAGCGCATAGCCCTTGGACATGGATCCAGTTGCAATAGTTCTGTGGTATCCTAGTGTCGTCACTGGCTTGGGTACTTCAGTGTCATTGCCGCCAGAAGCACCACCGTGGAAGAGCGGCCGGTATACCTCGTCAGAGAAGAGGATGATACCTTTCTCCTCTGCAAGCTTGGAGATACGGTCGATAACACTGCTTGGGATTGGCGCTCCAGTTGGGTTATTGGGATTGTTGATGATTATCATCTATATTTGTTAGCATCTCGTGTTCAATGGAACAATGACTGGCAACAATGCATACCTTTGTGTTTGGCTTAATGAGACCAGCCAATTCATCGACGTCAGGAACAAATCCATTCTCCTTCTTCAACTTCCACAGAGTCACATCAGCCCCAAGACTACGGGGAGTATCGTAGAGCTGCTGGTATGTCGGATAAACACAGATGACATGGTCACCAGGACCTATCAACGTGTACAGGGCCAAGAAGTTGGCACCGATAGCGCCTTGAGTGACGATGACATCCTCAGGCCCCAGCTGCACGTCCTCGGTGCTGCAGTGGGCAGCAATGCGTTCTCGGAGAGTCCGGGACCCAGGGATCTCACCATACGTGAGCTTGATGCTTGTGTCAATGGGGTTCTCGGCGGGACCACTAGACATGGCGACCAACTCATCGATGGACACGGAGGCAGCGCATGTTTCGGCAACATTCAGGACGCCTGGGGTTGTTTCATAGGCGTCCATCCATTGCTCCACGGCGAAAGGGGTGATGCGAACCATTGCGAATACTTTGTTGATAAGATGGCACGCGTATGTATGTTCTGGTGTACGTTTGTTTGGTTGATTTGGTGTTCAAGTTGAAGGTTCCAGAAGGAAAGAATGCTTAAATATTCAAAGGCATCGAGATGTAATCGTTTGACTACCAATTGCATGGGCCACAAGTGGCCTGCGCCCTTGATATGATGGATGTCAAGATCGAGCAAGGCCCAGACGTTCGACGATCTGTCCATTGGTCAATGGTCGTATTCAGTTAGCCGGCGGCGTCTGTGGAGGCCCACTCGCTTCCTCGGCATGTGCCGGGCAAGGGGAGGTAAGAAAACTCGGGTCTGGACCCTAAGTGATTAAAAAGATTGGGTAAACTTAGCATAAGTTTAGGATGACATTTGCTGAGTTTATTTTGATACCCTATCTCAGGGTCCAATGTTTTCTTTCTACCCGAGGCCGAGATGGTCTCTAGATCCACATCGACAATGCCAAAGATTGGTAGCACCGCTTACTTTACTATATTTGGCTTAGACTGACCCCATCCACGACTCCAGCTTTTTGATCTCGGGGTTTCTTGCCTTGCAAAAGTATCTCCACTCCAGGGTAGTGGAACCAGTAAGACCAAACGTGACTGGTAACAGCTCTAGTTTACAGTTTCTGCCACGTAAAACCCATCAATGAGAAATGCATTCCGCCTAAGAGATAAATGCAGAAGTGAACAGGTATTAAACCTTTATGTTTAGCGACAGCTTGTGAGTCTTGACTGTATAAAGCTGCGGTCTCACGAAAATATTCTCAACCCCAGCTCTCTCAAAAGTCAACGCCAACCTTCACATGACACCATTTCTTTCTTCCCTTCATCATGCCCAAATTCCAAGTAGTCTACACGGCTGAAGTCTATGCACCCCCCACTCCCCCTTTATACTCCCAAGCATCCAAACACAACGGCATGGTCTTCTGTAGCGGTTCCATCAGCATTGATCCTGCAACTGACGATCTGGTTCTGTAACGGACCGGGCTCTCCAGCATCCATAAGTGTCCATCAAATAGGAGTGAAATCTAATGAGAATGTCGCGAATTACAGCAGCTACCACCCATTGCCTCTCTCGCGAGTTTGGCGCGACTCAAAGGTCGCGTACCAGGAAGCAGGTCTCGTCCCATCAAGTCTGGCAGTGGCTTTCGTGAATTTAGCTTGGGGACAGAACGAGCTGCAATCTTGGCAGAGTAGATACTATTCAGCCAATGAGCCAGGCGATATCCACCCTTGGCAATCTGTAGTTCGATGGTTGGCATCACAGAGTTGTAATATGTGGGGTAGAGATCGCCCTTCTGCAACGCTGCAGCACCATTGGGCATAACAACAGTGCAGACAAAAGCATTGGCATCTGTAGCCCAGGCCGTAGCTGATGTGATGGGATCAGTCACATCGCTATCTGCGACCCAAGAAGCGGCTTGGGACTTGTATGATCCCGAGGTGATATCACTGATAAGTGTGTTTGCCCACGATTGCGCGTCGGTCAAGGCGTGGCCACCGATCAACTTTTCGGGCATATAGGTGTCCCAGTCAGAGTGCAAATTATCGCCGGAGAACCCATTGAAGGTAACCTTGATGTCATTTCCGCCAACCTCGTAGGCCTCATCGTGCAGCGGCTGGGTGATGTCACCCAAAAAGTGGACGAGGAACTTAAGAGCCTCAGCTTTGTTCGCCTTTGATAGACGACTATCTCCAACACGTTGGGTATAGTTGGCAACTGCAGAAATGGAGCATCCAGAGCTGCCGCAGTCGCGGTCATAGTCCACGTTGCAGTTTGTTGGCGGACTGTCCTCTGCATCAATAAAGTGCAGAGGGGCCGACCATTTACCAGCTGCAGTTGTGCGATAAGTATCAGCCCACGAGGCGATGTTGGCAAGGTACGAGTCTGAAGTGTCTCCTAGAAGACCCTGTGCCCTGTTCCGAAATCAGCACAGAGCAAAGAAACAGAAAGATGTGAGTGTTTACCATGAAGCAACCTCATCGTCGAGAAAGTTTTGAGCAACGTAGGCAACAGTGGCATGGCCCAAAACACCCCAGCCATGGACAGCACGGATCGCGCCAGAGGCAACAAGAAGAGATTTAAGTATCATAGCTAAGTGAGAGGATATTTGAAAGGATGATGTTGGTGTATGCGTGAAAGACCTAAAGACGGGAAATAAAGACAGGAATTCTATAATTATATACACCCCGTTCAATTGAGCAGTCGGCATCATTGCTTCGTTGAGTGACCGAAATACGGGTTCAATTGCCCCGATTCGGTCTTACAGCCGAGTCAGTCTCAGACGGCATACAAAGGTCCTTTGACAACTGCTGCATACGTTACCGCTCGGCACATAGTTGCCGGCATATTGTGCAGATATCTGACTGACAGGTAAGTAGCTAGAAATTTCAATACACCTAGGTGACCTAGTTAGGTAGGTCGGTACTTGGTTGGAAGATCACACGTCGAGGGATATTCGGTACCTGCCTAAAGAAGCATAATTTACCTCTAATTTATAGTATATCCAGTGCAATAAGACAATTCTTTATCTTATCTCATAGTAGCTACCTGTTCGGAGTACTCCGTGGCCACGACAACTGAGGCACGGCTATCCGGCACAAGGATGACAGGGATATCCTCTATGAGTTGCAGATCTCTATGTCCTATCACATAGACTAACAGATTGCAATTGGATATCACGTCCGGCCATAGTGCCCAATCACATGGCAGAAATAGACAAATTATTCCGCCCATAAAACGGTGCACTGAATTTCCACGTTCAACCTTTCATTTGGCAACGCCGCAACCTGGATACAGGTTCTCGCAGGTGCCTTGGTCTTGTCCGGCCATACCTTGTTCCATTCCTTGTTCATCCCAGCATAATCTCTCATGTCGGTCAGGAAAACAGTGGCGTTGACCACATTCTGCAGTCCACAAGCGCCATTTGTTGCGCCGCCAATGATAGTTTCGATGTTCTCTAGTACCGCTTGCGTTTGCAGTGAGATATCGAGGTGGTGAATTCCGTCGGCGTCTGTAGTGCAACCGACGACCGTGTTATCGCCACGACGTGATGAAGTACCAGAAACAAATATGGTCTTGGCTGCTTGCTGTATTATCCGAGCGTGGGGATAGTTGGCGAGGGACTGAGCCCTCTCAGCGGGAAGAAAGAAAGGTTCACCGTTATAGGACGCCATTTTAATGCATTTATTAGGCAGCCAGTATAAAGAATTTGTATTTAATGGCCGGTCGGTTCGTGAATCGTGATACGTAGTGAGAGAACGTAGAGGCTTGGGAATTAGTCGAGTTTATTGTAAAAGTGAAAAATAATATTGCGTGCGTCGCCATCAATCAAAACTCGGGGCGGGCGTTCAGCCCCATGTAGCGCGGCTACCCACTTGCCGAAACTACGTTCAGAGCTAGAATTCGGGCCGCGATCGGCTTCCGCCGTGACCCTCAGTGACCGTAGGGTTTCGGTGCAGTGCCCGTTTACTGCAGCTTTTTCATCTAGGCATATAGTATCAAAAGAATACCTGCCGATACGATAACTACCCAACTAAGCATAGCATCATGCCCGGCACAATGGCAAGCCCTTTCCAAGCTACATGTCACCAATGACAAGATAGATGGGCATGGAAATGTTCCCGTTGATCGGGCTATTTAGATTTGCCTTGAGACTTATTACCATCTCCAGATCAGTGTCAGATGCTGACATGAGGCAACTGACCCTGTTCTACAAGCCAATGTTCAAGATAATCCGTAGACATGCAGTCATTTAGGCGAGCTGCCGCATGGCATGTTCAAAACGGAAGCGTCGCCGTATTTAACACCGGTTGATGATAACATCCATAGAGTACCGTAGTTAGGTATCTTATGACGACGCTGCGTGAGTCTCACCAACTGCCGATAAGTTCGGTATCTGATCAAGTCCAAGAGGGGCGGGGTTTGTCTTAGTTCATCAGACACAAATGCCGTCGATGTGTAGCATGTGTCGCCATATTCGACCAGTTTGATCTCTTACAGTCCGTCAAAAGGTGACCGGGGCGAACTACCGCTACAACGTGTTTCAACGTCTTACCTTGAATCGTCATTTAGTCACTGTGGGGACAGAAACTCCCCATCAATCAAGTTGGATTACGTAGTCTCAAATACCATTGGCAGATTCCTCTTTGCCAAATGTTGCCCCAAGTGTTGAAGGATACAACCACGGCCACTTTACGTGAACAAGCCCAATCTCCGTAGATGTAGTATCAGAGTGTGATGAGGCCACAACATTTAAGCCCAAAACGAAATATCGGCAGATGCAATTGCCGACCTTTCGCTAAGAATGGTAGATGCAAAGGTAGCGTTTGCATCTGTCTTTGCCAAAGCGAGGTAATATAAAACCCTATGACTTTTTTCTTTTTCTTGCAAAAAACAAAAAGACATCCTCGCTCAGAACAAGAGCAACAGACTTCTCACAGCCCATCTTCCGCCCTACAAGTCCTTCTATTCCCGAGTTTGCTCTTTTCTTCCATCATCACAATGGCCCACAACTCAAGCCAGTATTTTGCCAAAAGAATTGTTGTTGATCATAATCAACCGAATTCCCCACAGAGAAACCTACGCCATGTGGCAGATGGAATTGTTCTAGTCGGGCAGTTTCGCCAAGTGTTGGAGGACGGAATGAAGAGTGAATTGATCACCAATGTTGAGTTGCTCTCAGAGGAATGGATCTTTCAGTTCAGCATTGAGAACGAGGGCGAAGGCACCCACACCAAGGAGCAGACAACCGAGATCGGAATGACTGTCACCTCAGGCAAAGAAATTTCGGACTCTGTCAGAGCCAGTGCCGGATTCAGCGGCTGGGGGTTCTCAGCTGAAGTGAACGGCTCGACCGAAACAAAAACATTCAACACGGTAGAGACATCGCCTGTTCAGAAAGTAACAGACACGTATAACATTCCTCCCGAGGCTAGCATCTTTGTCTACAAAAGGCGATGCAATTTCCGTTGCAGACCTTGGTTTTTCAATGCGATGCTAGATGCGTGGATTGAAAACATGTTCGGAGTTAAAGTCGAGGCTCAATCTATTATTGAGATTACCTCCAATCAGGAGCTAATAAGCCCAGTGGCGTTGACGAGACAAGGTCGAATTTCCAACAACCCTGCGTCCGACCTTATCATCCCCACCAAAGGATTCCGTATGAAAGGTTCGGACGTATGGTGGGTTAAGTGGTACTCGGTGATGGAGAAAATATATCCCTGGATGCCGTAGACTTGACTACTGGGTTGTGGATTGTTTGGGGAATAACAAGTTTACAGACAATCTAGGGATTTCAACTTAGTATACTATGTCCCTGTCTATTATTTGAATCTTCTTACAATTTCAGCCCCGGATTATAGCAGACTAAATCTGATCTGCAAGCACATCTCTATTATATTAGGTGGTAAAAACCTACCTTTAGTCTCTAATAACGTCGACCATAATAAATAAAATAGTATTATACCTTGTGCTGGCCAAATAGTAAAATACTACTTTCATTACCAGATCTGTGCCGCCACTCGAGCCCAGCAACAGCTTCTAGATAGAGCCAGTTGTTTTAACCGACGTCAGTACATCCTCGCGAAGCATGCAAGAGGGATTGCATTTGGTGTGTAGGGTTACCTGGATGACACGGACTTAACTACTGGGTTGCAGATTGATTGAGGAACTGTAAGCCTATAGATAGACTGCTATTTTAACTTTCTAATTGCAATGGTAATTACTATGTTAACTCTTTATTTTTTTTTAGAAATAAAATATATTAATATACTAGTATTAAATATCATGATTATCGAATCGGTCTGGCGAGTTCCTCAATGGAGTCTTGAGATCCCACAGACGAGGCACCTTGATCCAAGGTATGCATCTCCATATCCACAGTAACATGAATGCGTCGCTTAGAAGAATCATCGTCAAGTCGTTCCCACTCGCCCCCTGAAGACATACCACCAGTCGTTGAAATCTTTGGCTTGCGGCTTGATGTCCCTACCTTGGTGGTAACTCCAAGTGCATTGCTGCTGGCATATGGCGTGGCCCCCGACGAATGACTGTGTGAAGAGTCGAAATTGACCCAGCGTTTGAGTAGCTTTCGTAATGGCGGCAAACACCCAGCAACAATACCGATCCCCGTTTCGAACAAACACCATAAGGCAACATTGCAGACTCGGTCTGTAATACGTATTAGTCGGAAACTCCAAGGAACGAGAGAAGTGGACTGACATAGATAGTCCTTTTCGGGGTGGAAATAGAACTTCATATAGGGCATTCGTATCATTGTAGCTACAGATGCACTTCTCATGATCAGTTTCTGATAGGTTTGGCCAGAACATATAAGGGCGTTGACATACAGAGCACCCATTCCAAGGACCAGACTAATGGAGACCTTTGTTGCTGTCTTCATTTGGGTCTTATAAAGCATAAAGCCAGGCAGTATGGCGCATACCATGTCAGTGACTAAGGATGCTGCCGACACAAAAAAACTTAGGATCGCCAAGGCTGACGGCGACGCGCAAGTTCCTTGGCCTGTCCATGTGGCTGGTAGTGGCGTGCAAAGAACAAACAAGCTGATAAAAACGATAAGGGCCGCGCAAATAGACATAATTAATGTCGCCCAAGCAATAATGCGATGTATCGGTAAGACGGCAATCCGGAGAAGAGTGGTGCAAATGGAAGCTTTGATAAAAACAAGGGCGGCACAGTAGAAGATCTGGAATAGCCAGACGAACTAAACAGAACGGTAGCTTGTCAGCGACATGTTAGGTAAACCAGGGGATCTCGTTGTCTTCTCTAACCTGCCTGCCATGCGGTATTATCTCCTCAGGCAATTCATTCTCATGGATACCCATCCCATAATAAGTAGCTTGACAAGATATGCCGACGAGGCATGAGAATAGTACCTAGCGCCAACAAGGTTAGCAGCATCTCTCACACGATAAGTGGCTAGGACCACTGCTCACATATCCAGCAGTCATAAGTGCGTCATCCATGCCGAAGACGTTATCTCGAAATCGAATTTGGCCTCGCAGAAACATAACAATCGTGCTCAAGATGCCAAAGATGACGGAGCTCACCAGCTGGGCCATGGCGAGCCCATGAGGCTGAATCGTAAGTGCCATGCTGGAAATGGTTGTTGGAGATCCCCAAAGGAATAGAAGACGTATACGAGAAAAGGAAGCCAATTAGTGAAAAAATGTTTCTTTAATTAATATATAGATAGACTGCATGAACCGAGTATTAAAGATAATGATTCAGGGGCAGATCGGCACAGGCCTATGCATACATCGGGAACGCCTCTGCTCATTACAAGTACCGCGTTTTGACGCGGGACACGGGACGCGGGAGCGAGAGACAAGAGAGAAGAACTCAAACGCCACAGGCTGATGCATCAGCGGGGAAACTCGTCTGCGACGGGAAGAACCTGTCCACACTGTTGGATCTATAAATGGGATTACCGGATATCGACTAGTTAGGTATAACTTCATGATAAGAGCGACGATCACTACTACCCGCAGTGACGGAAGGCCATCCCAACATTGAGCGCGTGGGTACGCAGGATCTGTATCCTTGGCCGTGCAGGGCTGGCAGAGCGGAATCTGGCGGCCGAGCCATTGTGTCGCCCGTAGCGCGCAGTAGTGCTTGTGTACAATTCGTTGGTTGCGGAAATAGAGTTTCGGCTGTCTCGCCTGTTGCAAACCGTTACTGTATCCATATCATACATGTTGTACCGAGTACGAGACTTGTCTCGGGGCCTTGCATGCAGCTCTGGGGTCCTTGAAGAAATTTCGGATCCTTACTCTAAAATAGGGCTAGTATCCCATTCCAGGTCTGATATTATAGCAATCGCCAAGTATTAAATTTTCGGAGTGGATAGACCCTCCACCATTGTTGGAGCAACCAGTTGGTAACTGAATTATCGGTTGATATCTATCTGTCCAGAATGTTACCAAATTTACCAGTGCGTTGATAACTTGTTGCGATTGGATGGTTATCTCGCATCATACCCCGGACAAGACCCCAGTTCCGCTGTTGGCTCTAAAATTTTCCATTTCTACCAAGTATACTCCGTACCATTATGTTATCTCTTGTCTCTAATAGTTAGGACCGTGCGTAGTACATATGCATGACGTGTCTTATCTCCAATAATTAATCAACGTCTCGTGCCGTGCCAGTCCAACACTTCTGAGAACTTTATTGGATAAATTACTCCTTGATGCCTACATCTTCACCTGTCTACCTAGGGTCCATACCAACCTTGAACCAACATGCATACAATAGCAAATCACGCCTTTGATAAGAAAATCCCATTTCTCGTTTACGGCGGTTGGGTTGTAGCACAAAATGCAAGGCAGTTTGGTAATTCATAGTTATTCTAACATAACTATATACGCAAGCAGACCTAATACACAAGCCGTCGGCTCATCTATAAAGAGAGCAAACGGCTGTAATCCTCAACTCGACCGTTGCAGTCTGCACCCCTGTCATCTGCAGCGCATGCTTGGCCTTAGTCACACGCTCGTAAAGCCCCCCGAGTGCAACCCCGTACTGACTCGAGCTACATGCAGAGAACGGGCGCATCCTTGCAAACAATGCGGGGTTGATCGCCTCTCTCCTCAAGTAACCTCTTATCAGCTATTTTGATACGTCTTTAAAAGGACGTACTTGCTGTCAAGGTCAAAGCTCAATCACACACGTTCATCCGAGTTATCATCTATTCTCTTATCTCAACTGCTCTTTCGAAATGGCTGCTCCTGCCCCTGTACGTGAGCTCGAGCACGGTTCTCGAAACTCAACCGGCACATGGACTCCCTTCAGCTGGGATGACCCCCTTCACGGTCCTCAGTCAAAAGGCGAGGTCGTAACCATCCGTACTGGAGGTACGACTGGTGGCAATCTGGCAGCTGGTCTGTGGCGGACAGGGCCTGGTATTGCGGGCTGTAACGATGATGGTACAGTCGATATCGTCTACTCGGCTCCTCTGGGCGACGAGACCATGGTTCTGCTGGAGGGATCTGCAGATGTCCTGGCTACAGCTGCAGGCAAAAAATATCATTTCAAGGCGGGGGATATCCTGGCACACCCTAAGCACCTTGATCTCAAGTGGAATGTCCACGGACCGTTCCTCAAAAAGTTCTGGGTTATTTGGGACGCCCCTATTGAGGGTACCAAGAGCGACGAGCTGTTTATCGGCAATATTCACGATAACCCCAATGAATGGGTGCCCTATACGTGGGATGAGCCAGGAAAAGGCTCCCAGACGGCGGGCGAGCTGAGATTGGTTCGGAAGACTGGGTCTACAGGTGTCCTTAATGTTGGCGTCTGGCGAAGTGGACGGGGACTCCCAGGCGCTGCAGCCGATGGATCGACCAGCTTTGAGTACAGCTCTCCTCTTGGAGATGAGACTATCCTAGTCCTTGAGGGCGAGATCAAGATTGAAGAGCACGAGAATGGAAAGGTACATAGCTTTAAGGGCGGAGATATATTTGCGCTCCCCTCTGGCTTAAAGGTTACATGGACTTCTATGGGGCCGTTTACAAAGAAATACTTTGTTATTACAAATGGCCAGAAGGCTGGTTAAATAGGTATTCTTATGAATAGTCTTAGCGCCACTACTAGTAAAGCTGCCTAAAATCTGCAAATTGTATCTAATAGTAACGTCAGTACATCCTCGCGAAGCGTGCAAGAGGAAAGATTCGGCCCCTTTGTCACAATCACCAGCTTCGAGACGGAGGAAGAGCGTGTCCAGCTGGCGAATGACAGCGCGTATGGACTTGCTGCTATTCTCTTGACCAAGGACGGCGCACGGATGAGATGCGTTGGTGAGCAACTTGACGCGGGGCTTGTTGGGGTCAATTGCTGGTTGGTCAAGGAGCTTAGTACACCTTTTGATGCGATAAAAGAACTCTGTGACGGGGCGAGACGGACGAAACTACAGTCGACATGTCTTTACTGTTGCAAGAACTCTTTACCGTTAATATAGTGGCCTTCTATATTCAGAGAGTGCAGAGCCAGGAGAATGTTACTGGTAAGTAGGAGGAATATATATAACTAGAAGGGCCTTTACATGAGACTAACAGAGAAGTACCTTGTATATTTAACCAGTATTAGCACGTTTATTCCTAAGCCTAGCTATGTATTACTCATGTTATACGTTTATCGATTTTAAAATACCTTCCTCTCTAAGTATCTCTCCCAATATGTGGAGCTTCACTGGCTTTGCAAGAAACAGGTTGAAGCCACTCCCGCGTGCTTCCCTTTGTGCCTCTTCTGTGGCCAGACCAGATATTGCAAATATTGGAACACCGTCCTTAATCCCCACCTTTCTTTCAAAAGCCCTAATCAATCTCGCCGCCTCAAAACCATCCATCACTGGCATTGAGATGTCTGATAGGATACATATAAAGTCTGCTGGTGACTGCGTGTATTTTTCCACTGCCTCCTTCCCGTTGACAGCTTTATCGTATCTGATTTGGAGTTTCTTCATATATGCGGCAAGAATCTTCAGGTTGATGTGATTGTCTTCAACAAGCAGTATCCTCGGGGCGTAATCGGGATCAATTGGCTCTTGTTCAGCGGAGCCAATCACGACCGCACTACCAGTGCTTTCATTTGCAACCGCAGCGGGAGGCTCAGTATTGTCCGGGGTCGACTGTGGAGAAAGCGAATTGTTCGAATTTCGACCGGGCGTCGGGCGCCGAGTGACCGTTGGCGGGCTGCTACCTGGGGGAGGCGGGGTGGCATGAGGTTCCTCATCTGCTGACCAACGACTGTAGGCGAGTGACAAGGTCTTGGCGAGTTTTCGTGGACCGATGCTACATATTATACTCGTTAGTTTTGAATGGTATACATCCAGTAGTCGACTTACGGCTGCGACACAAATTCGAAAACGCCCTTCCATCCAGCCGCATGCGAATCCACCATTTTCTCGTAGGCCACCAAGGCATCCTGGCATATGACAACGTTTGGAATTAGTGCAAGCGAGTCCGTGTACTGGGTTGTAGCTGGCAACGCATCCTGTGTCCAGAGCATGAGATCCGGGTTTCTTAAGCTGTCATCTTCCGCCAGTAGCTCAAGCTTCAACCATTCTCTGCAAATATGATCCAAAGTACCTCGCAGGGCAGATTTGTGGTTGGAGCTAGATACAATCCGCACACACAGTCCCGCTAGATCCTGGACTTGCTCGTTAAACCTAGATTGGGCCCCCAAGAAATTGGATGGGACTCCAGGTGATCTAGGCCTCTCGAGAGGAAGCAGGACGATAACTGTTGTGCCGACGCCGACTTGGCTTTCAACCGATATTTGGCCTCTGAATTGTTTCACAATTTGTTTGACGAGACTGAGTCCAATGCCTGTTCCTGGGGACAGATCGTTCTCTTGGCTGAAGGGCTTGAAAAGTCCCCTCTGGAGATAGTCCTGACCTATACCTTTGCCTGTGTCTTTGACCGTGAAGCAAACAACTTGCTCCGGCCTGCGACGTCTGACAGCAGAGACCTTCTGTGTCAGCGAAATGGTGATAGTCCCGTCAGGCGTGTACTTCAACGCGTTGCCGACAATGTTCATTACAATGCGACGAACTGCTCCCACGTGGAAGCGGAATAGCCAATCGCACCCAGAGTCCAGGTCGAGAATGACGGTTATGTTTCCAAAACTAAAGGTCGTGCCCGTTGGTTGAGTGACTCCAGGGCTGAGCTGGTCCATGGCTTCTAGATAGTCCGACGCAGTATTGGCTGCATTGTCTGCATGACGTGAAGTGCTCCCTTCGTGCGGCAGTTGTTGTTGACGAGAAACATACTGGTTGATGGATTTGTGTTGGAAGTTGAACCCGGCAAAGACACTCTCAACCACATCCTCTACCAGATCGTCGACTAAATAATCGCTCACGAGAATCTTCTTGCCCAGGTGCTGCGACCCGGGTGTATTGAAATAGCTCGTCGGCTGACCGCCAGTGACCTTTTGGTTTGAGTCGGCGAAATTATTCACTCTGGAATAATCAAGAAGATGATCTATTGTGTCGAGTAACGTTCGCGAGCAGGTCTCGATAGTGTGTGCGATGTTGGTCTGAAAAACGTCGAGTTTCGTATCGGCTATGAGCTCTGTGCTCAGCAGTACGCCGTGTAGAGGAGAACGTAGTTCGTGGGATAGGGATCCGAGGGCGTCCGATTTAATCTTTGCAGACTGCAGAGCTTCAAGTCGCGCAATCTCAACTGCAGCAAGAGTTCCAAACCCGCGCAAGTAGCTCAGTTCCCCTTGGACCGAGAACGTGCGCGTAGGAGCGTTGGTATAGATTAATCCGCTGGCACACCATCGTTCTTTCGTGGGGTCCCAGACAGGGAAGAAGGCTACGCTGCGGGCGCCTGGAAATGCAGCCGACATTATTCGACCCTCACGCTGACGCGACAAAGGCTTCCGCCGCAGTTTTCTGACTGGCGAAGACGACGGACTTTCTCGGCCAGCTGCTGGGCGGCCACGCTCTGCCAATGTCATCCCAAAGGACGGGTCGTCAGACGACGAGTCAGATGTTTGGAGCTCCCCGTCGCCATTGAACACAAAGACCTTGCCTCTGGGATATTGGTCCAGCATTTTCTTCATGAACCTTTCGCTGAGTGCTACCGAGCTCGCGGGATCTTGAGCATGGTCAATGCTAGAGGTTCTGGAAGTGGAATACCCCTTAATGTCACAAATATGATCTTTCTTGCTATCCTCTCGGAGGTGATAACTGTCGTCGCTGCTTGTTGAGGACGATTGCCCTGCAGATCCGGGCCTGCCTCCTGCAGTCTTAACCTTGTGAGCTCGATAGGTCGCCATGGTGGCGTCAAGAAATAGACATCCCTCAACCTCGACCGACTCTCTGATGATATTGGCAGCCCTTGAAAAGACGTTGGCAAGGCTTCGATTCACAGACATGGTGCCTTTTGTGCGCTCGGCCGGAGTTGTCGGTGCTCTACTATGACGTGCTTTTTTTGGCCATTCATCGTCTTCCAATGGAGGCCCATCAGACGCGACACTCTCCATGTCGCTCTCCAAGGTCTGTTGCTTTGAATTGAGGTTCCCTTCCTTCGCCGCCAGAATATCCTCGAAAGCGGCGTGGTCTGATCCGTGACGCCAGCCGGTCAGTGTCGAACCACCCTCGATAAAAGATCCTATGCCTCTGTTCATTCGAGCATTTCTCCTATTGACAGCCTTGAGGCTTTCCGTCTCGAGGTGGTCGGAGATGGCACGGGAAATATCGCGCAATCGCTCACTATTTACATCGGTCCACTCGCGCGTAGAAGTATTGACGACATGGTACACGCCGATATTTATGCCTCGTTTCGTGCGAATCGGGATAGCGGCGTAGAAGGTGGCGTAGGAGGGTCCCAACATGGGAATACCTCGGCTTGTGAATCTGTCGTCGTCTACCAGGTTTGGTACTACAGTGACGGGGAGCTCATCGTCTTGATATTTGGGGTCGTCCGCCGACTTGTTCAAGATGGTGTAATCGCATGCATCGTCGCCTCGACGAGCGGCTGTTCCGCAAACTCGAAATGGCTCGTTATGTTCGTGGTTTGGTACCGAAGGGCGTAGATAGGTACCGGAAGTTGCTTCAGCTATGAAATACTGATACTCGGAATCGAAAAGAGAAACAAACGCTCGCTCTGCGCCGACGTGGTATATGCCAAGTTGAGTGAGGGCCGTCAAGATGGGGCTAATAGACGAGAGGCGATTGGTCTCTTGGGTTGGTTGTAGAAAGTCTTGCACGACGTGAGAAAGTTGGAATGGAAGCCAGTATCTAGCAGCTATCTATCAGTTTTGTATCGTCTATAACAAACCGGAAGAGAAGCAAAGTTCATTAAGGAGAATAGGGCGGGAAGAGAGGGGTAAGATCCCATTCTCACCTAAAGGTTTCCCTCTCACGAACAGATTCCGAAACAATCTTGTGAGGGGTTACATGCCTAGGGTTCGAGTGAATAGTCATAACTAATTCAACCACAGCCCAAAGCGCATAATGAAACTATACGCAGGCAGAATAGAGAATTATTAAATATAATAACCCTAAAACAAAACATGTGTTGTTAAGTCTTTAAATTGGCGAGAAGGGAATTTCATGCAGCTCGTGGTCTAGACTCCAGATCAATCGCCACCTCAAGGAGCCTTTGCCACTGGACCTAACCAAAGTGGAAATAGCGCTAGATCCACACAAGACACAGACGTCAGGTTATTAATACAAAGCGTAAGTTCCTTATCGAGATTTCCTACTGCAATCGAGATTTACGTGTTTTGGCAATCGGATTCTAATCAATCAATTATCAGTAATAGATATTCCTGATCCCTGTGATAACCTATTTTTTATTTGTTTTGGGGGGACACAATTTCGATCGTCAGGTCTGAGTTTTTGGTTTACGTCATCGATTTTTATCCTGCAGACCTGGACTATTTTACCCCTACCGTACTACCTTATTTTCATAAATTAATTGATAACTATACCTCGTCATCTGCTAGTACAAGAAGCTGGCCAACCTTTGCATATATAAGGAATAGGGCGTAACTACTATTTACGAGGAGCTTACAAGATTATTGTCATTCGCCATGGCAACAAGTCTCCCTCGGATGGTTGGATTGGCGCTTTCTTGGGCACTCTTGACATTGTGCTCAAAGGCGAGGATGTAGAAGGTGGTATCTGCAAGTTCCAGGAGTTCACCCTTCAAATTACAGAAGAACTCGATACTAATGATCACCTTTGCATCGCCATGATGATTAAGTTCACTTAGTCATACCATGCTTGCGGCAATGTCTACCTCGCGGAGAGGGCTCTTGCTCCGAATCTCAATCATGTGACCCATCAACGCCAGTATTCAAGTCACATCGCCAAGATCTGCATAGCTCTAGAGTACTGTAAGTATATTTGCGAGGTTCATCGCCTTGGAGAAGCTATTACCCTCATCCGCCTCTGGGCTGAGTAAGAGCATCATCACTGCAAGGCTGAGTCCCTGATCATTTAGATCCGAAAACTTGGTGCCATCTCCAGATTACCGTTGCTGTCCTGACCAAGGCCTGGGGATGGCTCAAGGGCCGAAGTGAGGGTGATGACGAGGAAGCTCGCAAGACAATCACTCTCATCACTGGGGTTGTTGAGGAACTCAAGCGGGTCAAGCGGTCGGATGAGAGATCTACATGCGAGTGGACTGGTCGTAAGTAGTGCGATGCCCCTATGGTCCTGCACCTACTTATCATATTCTAGAAACATGGGTGGATACTGGGATGAGATCGTCACGGCTACTCCAGACGGTAACAGCAAGCGGTCTTTGGATCCTCGTCACCTTGGCCAACAAGACCTCGATAAGCGATTCTTCTCTGATGACAGTGCCGAGTGGTCGAGAAGTAAGTCAAGATCAGCGTGATTTGGGCAAGACCAATGAATTGACGTTATACCAGAGTTCGAGAAGATCCGAGAAACACGATCCTCGACAGACTTCTCTTCGCCTACGACATCGGTTCTCGTGAACTCCAAGGTCAAGTGCGACAACGGGGGCTACCTCAAGATCGAAGCCAAGACCAAGAGTGAAGTCTACGCCAAATTCGGTTTCACCATGATTGGCACACTCAACCCTTTCAGCTTTGACTCTGTCTACGGCTTCCTTGACACTTGGTACAATGTGGATGTCGAAGTCAGTGTCAGCGGCTTCTCTGCGCTGGATGGCGACGAGCAGCCCAAGACAGGACAAGATACAGGGAAGCAGGACATGGCATTCATTCACCCTGGTCTCGCGAGCCTCATTCCTAACTTTGACATCGTCTTTGGCCTCAAAGCAGATGATGCTGAATTTACAGCGTACGTCCAGATTGATACTAGAGATATGCTACAAACACTAACTCCATATAGCGACTTCAAGACCGAGTTCACCGTCAAGTCTGATCCGGATATTAACAGGGGCTGGGTTAGACGCACGTTTCCATCCACGGCCGGTGAGTCATCGGGGGCAGCACTTCTCGACGGCACTCGTTTCCAAGGTGATCTCATGACTGCCAAAGGATCAGCTCAGATATCTGTCAGGCCTCAGTTCAACGTAGGGCTGGAAGTCGACACCATTGATGTTGGCGAGTCGAAGCCTGACGAGAGGGATCTCGAACCCCGGCAAGGCATTAACGGTACCAAGTACGATATCTCGCTTTACTCTGCAGTTGCTCTGATCCTCAACGCGAAGGGTTTGTACCAGGAAAACGGGGGCCTGAACTATGGCTTGTATGCCACAGCTGGTGGTGCGTTTGAGAACTGGGGCTCGGAGCCAACGAACGGCGAGTTGATGGGCAAGGCCTCTAATCCAGTTCTGATACACAAGGCGGATGAGAGTGTAAAGGCGCCAAATTCTGGAGACTCGAGTGAGCGGGGACTCTTTGGGCCAAAGAGTCTTACTTGCCCCAAGGAGGACAAGAAGTGCCCTGATGTCAAATGCGACGCGGATCTTTGCGCCACTGGGGATTACGATTGCAGCGAGCCTTCAACTAATCACCGGCCGCCTAGACCCAAGAGTCGAGGCAAGCTTAAGCGCTTAATTGAGAGTTCTCTTACCCTACCACGACACGCTTACCACCCACATGGACTCTTAACACCACACAGTAGCCATGAACATCTTCATAAGAGGTTCAAAGCTCATGAGTTACAAGAGTGAGCGATTGGGTTTGCCATAATACGTTTCTGATGCTAATTGCTCATTAGGGTTGAGGTATCTAACAATTTGTCGCCGAGTTTAATTTCTAGAGATAGCCAGCGCCGTACGTTTTGTTTAAATAGACAGAAATTAGGCAATCAGAAGTCTATTTGGTATACCTCTTTGTCAACCCCATCGGTGAGTGACTTCGCATATGAAGACGAGCGGTGGGACAAGGCGTATAACACCAAACCCCATAATTCTTGCACGCAAGGAAGCGTCAGTGAGGTGGAAGTTGCAGAGACCGCTGTCAAGTAAGTGGACCCAGATTACTGCGGTAAGTACTTGTACTGTTTTTTTTCTTCAGTTGCCTGCTGTTATGTTTCCTGTCTGAAATATATCTGATACTTATCGAACTAGCTGAACATATCGTGGAGCTCCAAACCATTGGTATCCTTTTCGAGGATATATCACATAATATCTTAGCGGACGGTTCCCCTTCGCAATTGCCACAGATATACTGCGACTTCATTGATTGCCTTTCCAAGGTTGTTCTTGACGATGCTCCGGAACTTGACGGACTCATTCAATCGGACAGTAATACGCCCATTCACCGCATTATGTGGGCGCATGGAACTCGAGAAAACGACAAGAGATTTGTTTTCCTCGATGCAGGAATTAATGTCGCCAAAGAAAGTGTAAGATGAGTGGACTGATGGTTTGGAAATGCCACTAACTATGTGCAGTTTTGGAAAGGAAGTCTTCGACCTGCTGACGCGGCAGACTCAGCGCATGCATTGAAGAAGATACGCCGGACATTGAACAGGTTCTCATACCTTTCGCAGCCTACTGTCAACAAATACTTTGCAGAAATATGCAACTTGATCCGTAAAGAGTTCGACCGAGCCGAACAGGCCTGGGTGGCAGATGGGAACAAGGCAAGTGGAATTGTTGATTATTGGGATGTTTGGATACGTAACCACCAGAGGTACATGGTTACCAAGGGTCTGAAATTTATCGATGATCAGGCAGACAAGCTCGAGCGACATTGGCATAATAAGTTGGTGTCTAATGATGACTGCGATAGAAAGATGGCTAGCGATGTTTTGGGAGACCTCGCCACGCTGAAACGCCAGAGGTCTCTGGTTGCCGTCAAGCTTAACAAGTTGGATTAGACGGTGGGGACGTATCTCGGCAATTAAAGGAATATTTAGGAGGCATTGCATCAGGTGTTGCCCTCCAGAGAACATTACTTACCTATTACTGAGACTTGCTGCCCCTAGCAACCCTTTAAGATATGGTAACAATTATTTAAGTAATAGTGCCTGAGATTGTCAGGTCTAGTCCCTCTTTTAAGACAACTGCTATAGCAACAAAAAGGAAGCTATAGTCTGTATTGGCATTTAATATATAACCCTTTATGTTTACTAATAGTAAGAGAAATCCAGATGTCTTATAACTTTATTAACAGCTCATTAGACTAATATAAGACTACAGCTTAATATTAAGGGACTAAAAAATAAAAGTTTCAGATTAGGACTAAAAGGGCAGGATAGCAACTAAACTAAGACCCTTGGACGAGCAAAAAATGGAACAGGGCATTGCGGGGGTCTCACTATAGAGCGGCACGGCTCTACATCGGCCTCAATATAATTAATATTCAAGCGCCACAAGACAGATTCACATATCTTTTCGTCGTTCAACCCAACTATAAAACCTCTCTAGATTTAAGCATAAGGTTTTTTCTAATCCCCTTCTTTATTAATCTTCAGCATTGTCAACCCTATCAAAAACCCAAATCTATCATCTCATAACGTTAAAAATGAAGGCCTCAGTTATTCTCTCGACTCTATACCCTGCGCTTGCGGCTGCCTTTGCAGCTACATGCAAAAAGGATGCAGGACCATGCATTTTTTCCAACAATTGCTGCGAAGGGTATACTTGCAAAAGTGTACTTGGGGCAGGCTCTAGATGCGTCGCCGACCGGGCGTGCGTTGCAACAGGACTGCTCTGCCATGTCCAGACCGCGAAGTGCTGTGGCGATTTTGCGTGCACTAGGATTATTGGCCAAATAGGAATTTGCGTAAGTCATGTCAAGATCCCTCTTTTAAGATCACGAGGTACTGACTTGATGTAGATGAAACCCATAGACGTCAAGCCAACTTTAGCCTAATTATTAAATTATGTGGTTTAAATTGCTGGACCTTTATTTCTTGGAATTATATGGGGAGCTTTTCGCTTATAGGATTAATAGAATTAGCCTTTGGAATGTATTAGCTGCTAATAGTCTTTATGGAAGATGAATTAAGTTATTACTATAGAAAGAGCCCTTTTTAATGTCGTATTAGGTATTCACAGCTTATTAATATAGGTATTATTACTATCTGACTTTTTATAACAATCTATAGAATACTAATTTCCAGGCTAGTATTGCTATACTTAGGAAATAATTTACTATAAAGTGTATTAAATATATTATTGTTTTTATATATTTATATCTAAAGTTTTATAATATCTTGCCTATATACCTATATTTCTAAGTTAATCTTAATAATAACCCTTATTTCCTTTTAGTTATTATATAAATA